>JABCJY010000581.1:0-50967 GCA_013184415.1 Fusarium concolor
TGGCATTGAAACTCATTGAAGGCTATATAACTGAGGACCTTGCAGGGTTTTATAGTCAGTATATATATTAACGTTCTAACACTACTATAAGACTAGATAGCTATTAAAGTATAGAAAATTTTAAAAGGTACTTTAAAGATATATATTTTTTAAGAAAAGAAATACTTTATTAACATTTAGCAGGTAAAAAGACATATAGTAGCTAACTTAGGGCTCTTACTAATAGACTGTATGCCCTATATTGGCGACTATAAGGAATCTGGTCGCGACGGTAGGGCATCTGGTAACGACTACAGGCTATATAGTAGCTTAACTATAAGCTAGCTAGTAATAACCAAAGACCATCTAGTAACGGCCATAGGCTATCTGGTAACAACTACAGGCCATTTAGTAATAACTATATGCTATATAGTGGTTTAACTATCGGCTATATAGTAATTTAACTATAGGCCATCAGGTAATAACTATAGGTCATATGCTTGTAACCATAGGGCCTGCAGTTATTAACTATAGGGCATAACTTTCCGTAGATTCCAGCTTTGTCTGGGCTTTCTGCTCGCTGTCTGGCCTTTGAAAATGCAAAGTACGCGACAAAGGATTCGTTTAAAAGACTCAGCTGATTCAGCTAGTTGGCACGTCTGCTTCAAGGAGCTACCTATATCTAATGTCAGAGATGATTTTCTTGCAGCTCCGGTATGTAACAGTGGGTGAGGCTGAGAACAGAAGATTCACGACCAGTAACAAAAGTCTACATACTACAACAGCGCTAATGCAAAAAGGGGACTGAATAGGCAAATAGTTTAATTAACGTATTGCTTTCTATCTATTGACAGGGGGAAGAGCCGTCTTATTCATAAAGCTTGGGACCCGAAGCAGCCAAAGTCACATAGAACAGTTTCGTTTGCCCAGTAATAATCATCCTTCCTTTACCGGCAAACTGAAAGTTCGCAGCAACAGTTCCAGTGTAGATCTTGCCGATAAGCTTGCCAGACGGGTTCCAGACGTGGACGCCGTCTCCGCATCCAGCGTAAACACGGCCCTTGGAGTCAGTATGAACGCCTGTCGATGTTAGTCCGTGGACAATTAGATGGCTGCAGGAATAACTTACCGTCAGGAATGAATGATGCAACGTAAGCAAAGGTCTTGCGGTTTTGGAGAGTGCCATCCTTGTTCACGTCGAAGGAGTAAACGGAGGCAGGAGATGAAAGGTTACGACCGTAGAAGCCGAGAGCGATACCAGTGTCGGTAACGTAGACTTTCTGGCCATCGGGAGCAAAGCCGATACCTGATATTAATCAGCAACATGCAATCAATGTTCGAAGAAATACATACCGTTGGGGAGGGTGAAGTCATCAGCGACAACAGTGACAGCGCCTGTATCGAAGTTGTATCGATACACTTGGTTTCGCAGACCAGGAACAGGGCGGAAGTCTTGCAGATATCCGTAGAGAGTATCGGTAAAGTACAAGTCACCATTCCGGGGATTAATTCCAACGTCATTGAGGGAATTGAACTGGCGACCAAAGTAGTTGTTGAGGAGGACTGGCCAGTGTTAGTCATGGTCTAGATCTCATTTGTGCTTCAACAATTACCGGTGGTGTTATACGGAGGCAGAGGATTCATCAGGTAGATGGCGCTGGGCACATCGTCGCCTTGGCCTTCACCAGCAAAGAGGATGTTTCCCTTATAGTAGGTTCCGCCTGAAATTCACATAATTAGCCTTGCCTTAGCCAATGTCTCAAATGAGTGACACACCGTTGGGGTTGATGACTTGAGGGTTGGAGTCTACAACGGTGACCTTTGCTTCCTTTTTGCTGCCCTTGCGAACTGCATCTGCATCCTTGAGAGAGATCTTCTGGATGATGGACGATTTGTTCAGACCAGTACCAGCAGCAGGGGCACCAGCATTCTGGACGAAGAAAACCTCTTCGGTGGGAGGGTACCAAACAACAGCTTCATGGAAAATTGGGTCCTTGTCCGACGTAGCGATGAGGGTCAAAGAGGGGTCCTTTCCAATGACATCGTAGAACTCTTCATCGTAAACGTGGAAAGGCTTCTCGCGAAGAGATTTCTCAGTTACGCCAGGCCATGTGAAAACCTAACGGGAGTTAGCGCAGGCCATGCATGAGACAGATACGAAACGCACCAGAGAGTCATTGGCCACAGAAGGAGGTGGTACATCCTTCAAAACATTGAAGGACTTCTGATCGATAATCTGAGCGGTAGAAGGAAGCTTAGCAGCTACCGCGCCCCAAACGGGAGCGAGAACCCCCGCAGCAAGCACTGAAACAATGGAAGGCATGACGAATGAGGATGGTGGTGTGCGAGATTTGATTGAGAAGCTGCTCTGAGGCTTTTAATATGCCAGCAAATCGCGTAACCAGAGCTGATCATCTCCGAAGACATGGGTCAACGAGGCATTAACGATAAAATTGATCAATGAGGGGCAGTGAAATGTCGGGGTTGGGGCCAAGATAGTGCAAGATCCACAGCGTTAAGCTTAAGCTAGTGGGAACCGGTTTACGCGGTACAATCAGTGGCTTCGGCACTGGACATCGGCTGGGGTTGTCATAGAATGTGGGGATTAAAGTTTAGGTGAGTTACGCAGCGGAAGGAGAAACTGATGTTCCTCCCTAGAAAAATTATCCATAACTTATGATAATAAGTTCTAGACTGGCTCGGGTATCGTGAAGGGAGTTCCGAGACCAGGGTACCGATTAATATGGAACCAAAACGAGGTTACGTTGCCATATTCACTGGCTACAAGGGACAACCAACAGAACAACCAACACGAAAGACCAACGCACCTCCTGTATGCAGCTACGCCACAACTATAAATTCTGGCTCTTGGAGACTTGGCAGCGGCTTAATACAAAAGAACCGCCAGTGCACTTACCAGCTTACACAGGGCAGCGGCCGTTGGTTAGCGGATGAGAACGTGTTGAGTAAAGCGTTGTGATTGGAAATAATTTGGAACGAGCTGAAATGTGGCTTGAAGCTTAAGAGGATCCCTGCTTTGGTTACGAACTTCTTGATTGAGTAGGTGAAATTTTGGTGTGACGCAATGCGCGGCACATAGATAAGGATCCTTGAGCGATGGTGTTGCCATTTGATCACATTTCCTGCACATCAAGGCATGGAATTGAGAGATCTGTCAGAATCTGACGTTTACCGCCCTGTTGGTAACAAATACGATTTTCACTTGTACTTTTTTTATGGCATTGGAGGACGAAACTGAGGTCCTCTGCAACTCAAGCAGGGATGCAACCAACAACCACGAAATAGAGTTTGATTAGACAACCTGCCAACCAGGAACTTTCTCACGTCAAAAAGTCCTTCTCCAAATCGGTTTAGTATGGAACTGATATGGAAGGAGAAAACTTGATGGTGAGACCGCCACTAGGGGATGAATCAGAGGGTCTGAGCAAGAATACTGTTGTCCTTTTACTTAAATCCTTTGAAGTGACATCCGCGAGCGACTTATTAACGTTTTTGTTTCTAGATTCCGGCTCCTGCTGAGCAATTGTGCGACGCCTTTTTTCATTCTCGTCATTCCTTATCCGCTATTACTCTGCCCATCCTCACGAAATGACCGGTCGGCCACAATGGCCGAAACAAACACCAAGAGCGGCAATGTCGCGATCGTGATCAGCGTTTTTATCAGCATTGCATTCTACAATGTCCTCGAGCTCAATGCCTATATCTTCGGTAGCTTCAAAAAGCGCAGCGGACTCTACTTCTGGAGTTTACTCATCGCGACCTGGGGCATTGCGTTTAATGGCACGGGATATCTCATCATGCATCTCTCATTATCGGCGCAGCGGTACCTCTATTCCACTCTTATACTCATTGGATGGTGCACCATGATCACAGGGCAATCGGTCGTTTTATACTCGAGATTACATATTGTTGTGTATAACCAGCGACGGTTAAGGGCGGTCTTGATCATGATTATTGCCAATGCGATTTGGCTACATCTTCCTGTTATCATCCTGGTTTACGGAGTTGGCTCACCAAATCCAGAGCCTTTCAAGAAGCCGTATGAGATCTTTGAGAAGATTCAACTCAGCGTTTTCTTTGTACAAGAACTCATCATCTCAGGACTGTACGTCTGGGAAACAAGCCAGCGACTTAGACTGGAAAGAAGCGTTGGAAACACCAAGACCCGCATGGTGTTGAACCACTTACTCGTGGTAAACGTCCTCGTCATCTTACTTGACGTGTCCATTCTCGCACTCGAATTTGCGAATCTTTTCGACATCCAAACAGCTTGGAAGCCGCTGGTGTACAGCATCAAGCTCAAGCTTGAGTTCAGCATCCTGAATCGTCTCGTTGAGCTTACACGAGGAAGAAACGAAAGCTCTTATGGACGCAGTCATAATGCGACACACCACGAGGATGTAGGCCTTGATACATTAAATCGAGACCGGCGGAAGCCTTTCACTGGAGCCCAAGGAACACTCACAGGAGATTATGAGGTTCGTGTTGGAAAGGGAGAAAACAATCATCACATATTCGGCAATGAAGCAAGTCTCGTAAAGACGACTGAGATATCAGTTCATAGCGAAAGGCGCCCTAGTCGCGATGAGTATAGTGAAAGCTTAAAGGGTGAAGGATCAAGATCGATACATGATTTGCAACATATACCCAGAGGTAGCGCATCGTCAGCGTCTTCTGAAGTTCAATTTGCAAAATATGGTAATTAGTGTACATATAATGAATGACAGGATGTGTAATTTCGAGTTCAAGATAGCTTTCCATCGTCATTTGTGTCGTTGTGGCACAATAAGGCAGAATGTAGGAAGATAAGCAAAATCGAGGGACTTGTAAAGTTCATTCCTGCCTTCACAATATAGAAGGCTGATGGAGCTCAGCTATGCGTTAGCAAAATAACTGGATTCATTGATAATAAATTATTGCCACAATTGACCATTCCATTTTTTAGAATTGTATTTTTCTTCTCAATTCCTATAAATTGTTTCTCGTTGTCTAACCCACTCCCGAATTCTTGAACCAGGATCCCCATTAGTAAAACCTTCCGCAGAGTTACTTGCTTCAACTGTTGTAGTGGAAGATTCCAAAGCCTTAGGTGGTGTATCGACTGTATTTTCACTGCTTTCAACAGTTATACAGAGACCCATAGACCTCATAGCACTAGCAACATACCATGCAGGAGTCTCTGGCTTCATCCGCAGGGTAAGTGTTTTTTCACCATCGTATGATTGCGGAGGTTTATGGCCGATCACATCCCGTAGAATTTTCTGTAGCTCATGTTGGTCCTCAGACGATAACTGCTGCCAATTAAACTTGGGTTCAGGAGTCAACTCGGAACGGACACTGCTCCCAAATCTATCTTCGATACAGATAAGGTCGTCGTTGCATGGGTCGTCCAGCATGCCTCTTGCCTTTGCAAAAGACGTCCAGTATTCTATGTCTGTCTTCAACCTCCGAGCTAAATGTCCATTGTCGTAAGAGTCTTGATTGGAAGATGCCCGGTTGTATTGGGTTGTCTCGTCTCTCAATTGGTCTAAAACTTTGGACATGATTGTGAAAGCAACAGTGTCCGGCGAGAAATTGCGGAGAATAACTGCATTAATGGTTGCGAGCAGCCATAGTGCCTTGCAATCACAGCGTGAGACATCCAAGCTGATACCATCGTAGTTGATGCATGGAAGTATGTCGGTGTTTGCGTAGTCATTCGTGAAAGACCACTTCTGTTCCATTGTCGCCAAATTGATTGTTTTGAAATCATCTATTATCCATGGATAATAATATGCATAGTAGACATGGTGAGCGTAGTAGGATTTGGCTATTCGTGATTGACCACCGCTTTGTGTGTCGTTCAAATCCAATGATGTCATCTCATGCCCATGGTGAACTGGAGAAGTCAACTTCTGTGTGTATCTGGTAACTTGCCAGATCTCGCTTGATCGTGCTTTGCCAAGGAGGTCTGCGAGCCGGGATTGACAAATCTTCAGCACTTCCTACAAGATAATTAGTGAAGGTCCACCGTGATAAATAATTAATACACAAACCTGAAGACTCTCATACATTGTTTTCAACGCAATGAGAGCTGCAGTTACAGCATTGCTGCGCTCACGCAGTAGCTTCTTCTTCTTTTGACTAGCTGACTCTTTGAATGCAGCCAGAAGGTCGTGTAATTCTTGATCTCGGAGGCGTATCTGCTCCGATAATACCTCCAGTGCTTTCTTCAGCTCTGCAATCTCTG
The DNA here is from genome assembly GCA_013184415.1 of Fusarium concolor. Taxonomy (NCBI): domain Eukaryota; kingdom Fungi; phylum Ascomycota; class Sordariomycetes; order Hypocreales; family Nectriaceae; genus Fusarium; species Fusarium concolor. The sequence continues at coordinate 6,230 of JABCJY010000581.1, forward strand.
ATTGAGTCTGTTCATGCTGGATAATATTTGCTTCGGCACTGAGCTCAGTCGTCTCCAGTATATTGACCTGCGCCAGTTGCATTGTGTGGACTACCTCACGATTCGAATCCATATTTGCAGCCTTGATACGGCTTTCGGTCTCCTGGATCTCCTGACGGGTTTGAATATGATGCTCTTGGCTTGCTTGCTCCAATTGAGTGGTGGCATGGAGCACCTCCTGGCGCGTAGCCTCTTCGCTTTTCTGTATATCCTTCCGTGTTTCCTCATGCATATTAGATATAAGCACAGCATGATCGGATAAAGCCGTTTCAAACAGATCGCTGCTGTTAGAGAGGGCATCGAATACTTCTTTGGTCCGCTTGTCGCAATTTTCGAAGCGTGATGCGACTTGCGCTTCCAAACCTTGGAGCTGCTGTCTGAGTAATATCAGTCGACTGAGGGCTATAAAGATAGACGGAGTCTTGCCTTGTTCTTACACAAATGTGTAAGTTGAGTGTATTCCTCATGCTGGCCAAGTTTGCCTCCAATCCTTTGACCTTTTCCTTCCCCCAAACACTTTTGATGGCCTTTCGCATACTCTTCCATTTCGTCTTCCCTCCATGGAGTTCCAAGCGCCCCAAAACCTTAATCAACTCAGACGATATTTCTGTAACCTTATTGCACAGATCTTGCAACTCTTGATCGGTAGTCGAGTTGGCCGAGTCTTTGACTTCATCATTCAATCTTGTTAAGTGAACAACAGCGATCTGAATCGCGGCGTTTTCGTCCAGCACGCCATCAGTTGACCGGTATAATTCTACACCTTTAGAAACGCATTTACTGCTGAAATCCACAAGTTGGACAATACTCGAGATAATTCCAATAGTCGCAAATACCTCCATTATAGGGCATAGTTCCCCATTGGGCCCTGTGGCAAATGGCGGGACAAACACTGACTTGGCGCCTATTTCGAAGACAGACGCGTAAGATACTGGGATTACTAAGTCAAATTGTTCCGAGGGACACAAAAACCACTGATCTAATGGGACGAGATAAGGGTAAACTGCCCGAAACGAAGAGAGAGGCTATAGGTGCGTGGTAGCAACAGGAGCTGGCGGCGCAAGGCAGAAAAGTAAGCAAGGTCAAGAGAAGAATGTCAGAAAGAAGACGGGGTTTGCTATCAATATGATACAGTAAAGTCATATTTATTGAAGTAGACGAGTTATAAAATAAAGAGAAGATTAGTTGGTCCCAAGCAATGCAAGCCACAAGGCTGTGCAATTGACCAAATGCGCTTATACGCCAGATGATGACGTTCCGGAAGCTGATTGGAGTGGTGAGCAGCTAGTGGATGCCACACAAGTTCAGGGGGCTTGAAATGTGCGGAAGTACAGTGGTCTCTGGTATCGTCTTGGCATAGCCCGGTGGCTTGCATCTTCCAAAAAGTGTATGGGCCTAGGCAGACTTGGGTTTGTGACTGATCCCTGGGCTTGTCCGCATAATTATGGCGGCTTAGCTTGTCCTTTGTATGTTTAGTTTGTGCAAGTTACGTTCAAATAACAAAACATCATGTTTTAGGCCTTTTCTATAAGACCTGATGGTAGCGCTATCTAATTAGTAGGATCCTCCTAATTTTAGAGGCTGAACTAAACATAGTATACCAAGCTTACACGAGTTTTATTGTCTCTCTGTCTTTATTGCCCAACGCTTTTCTTACCTTCCCATTTGATTGTTCGCTATCCACGAAAAATAGGCCACGCCTTTGAAAGGCTTCATGTCCTCTCTTTCTGCTGAGGACAAGGCCCTGTATTTCCCAGTCAGGCTGGCCATCCTCGTCGTCAAAGTTCGTGGACGTTTCCAGTTCCAGCAGAGGTAAACAAACAAAATCAGTGTCATCATCCTTCTCGTCTGTATCACGCATGAACCAAGCCCAGACAGGACGCTTGGCATTTATATCCAACCAGATCTTCTCTCGGTACCGTGTACCGAGTGCTAGCATTTTAGTTATAGGAAAGAGTGGTCCATCTATGACTAGTGTCCCTTGTAGCGGCGGTGAAGTCGAATCACTACTAGATGAGGATGCAATAGTGACATCTTGGACAGTGGCCAGAACCTGGCTCATGCGTATCTTGTACCGGGCATTTTTGGGAACGAGGTTGATGTCGATGACTCCCTCAAGTGATGCCCATGACCATGTCGGATAGATATATATACGGTTTTGATTAGGATTCGCGTCCTTCGGCCACACCATCGTCAAACGGCGACTGGCGCTGCCCTCTTGGACAAACCACAGTAGCCCAGACAGCAGATGCTCACGCCATAAACCAGCTAAATATGTGTATCCGCGTTTTCTTTGCAAAGTATTCACCACGGCCGAAAAGGCCACAAGTTTGTCACTTGCATATGTTAACCGACCGCGTGAGTATGTCTGAACCAGTTGATACCATATGTGTGCAAAGCTGTCCGGGCCAACTTCATTGTCGGAGTGATGGACCATGAGCAAACGCCAAAAGGAATCTCGGAAGCCAGATGCATCTCTTTCGTCATATCTCCAGCTCCCTGAAGAAGGTTTCCGGATATTGTGCCAAAATCGCGATGTTTGGCCTCTCTGGGTGAGCTTTCCTTTCTTCTTGCTTTTGTCCCAGGGTAGTAGATCGTCCGGGTCGTTAGCCGGTGCCGGTGGACGATCCCGGATCCCTTGTTGGTAGGACCAGTTAAGCCCTTGACCATCTCTTTCAGCCTCTTCGAGCTGTTGACGGGATGAGATCCAGGTAATACGCGGCGCGTAGTCATCCACAAAGTCATCTGGGTACCGTTTATAGACATAGCCGTGAGGAAATACCTCCGAGGCGGAGCGCTGCCAACATTCCCAGTAAAGCATTCTCTCGCCAAAATGAAGAATACGAGGTGACAAGAGACGTTCTTGGAAGACCCAGCCTCGGTGGTTGATGGGCGAATGATCCACATACCGTTCAAAGTCGAAGCCATCGTCAAAACGAATAGAGATGACACCTTGGCTATCGTTGTGAACGAATGATGCTTCCTCTTCGTGATTGTTATCTTCTACCTCTTGTTCCCCACTGAGCTGGTAAACCTGCAACGCAGACGGGTCTCTGGTCCGGAAGCATCCTCCATCACCTGAAGTAGATGCCGTAGCTGCTATTGTGCAGACAGCTCCTGCATACACATCGGCCATCTTTTGCGATTCGTATGCCCAGTCTGCTGCGTCATCTTGAACGATGCATAAACTGTCGATCCACAGGTAGGCGTAGCCTAAACCAAGCACTACGTGCAAGGCATCCTGCATATTCTGGCTCATCTGCTTAACAGGAATACCATCAATCCTACAAAACTCCTGCAGGTTGTGTTTCTGGAGCTTCAACGGCACTAAGGGTCCCCAACAGTGACTCAATGCAACATAGGGATGGTTGGTCCCATGAAGAGCTGTCTCTTCCGAGGTGATAACTAGCCGTAATCGCGGAGCGCCTGTTCCGTTGGTGGGATTTTCTACATGGAGGAGGCGCGTTGGTAAGGATATATCTGCGCCCAAGCAATTTCCGCACAACGAATGGTGTCCTTGGCATTGGTCTATCCATTGTTTTGCCTGCTCCCAGTGGGCAGTCGAGTTCGTCGTTGGCTCCGAGACCGCTAGGCTCGCTGAAAGGAGAATAATTAGCCAGCAACCCAGCTCCATTGCGACGGGACATACCTATTTGAACTTTTCCACCTCTCTCCACCAGGAGGCGGGCCCCTACGGCATGTCTGCCGACGTGCAGTTGCACGAATGTATGAAGGCTGAGTGGGCGCTCATCCCAGACTTTGACACGGAGGGGCTCGGCCGACGACCTTGCCGCATCCGTACCTCCGTCGCTGACCGACAATACCAATAAATTGCAGACGAAACAACCAGGAAAAGAATTGCTTGAGTCGCTAGGTGTCCCTTTCGCTGATTCCTGTAACTGTTCTATGTTGTCGTAGTGGTTATACCACTCTGTGAGCCATACTATTGGTAACGAGGAACCCATTATCAACCTAGACGAGTACACAAACCCTTGGCATCGACTGCACATATAAGGAATGTCGCTTTCTGTGGAACTATTAGGACGCTTCACCGGCTGCTTCGGCCTGCGCAGAAAGTGGGCGAAGAAACTGAAGGGGGGAAGACTGCTTTTGTCAGGATGCAGCCAGTAATGGAGGTAGAGGACGTAGGCAACCCAGCGCTGACTAGCAGCTATCGTCGAGAACAGAAGGAAAAAAGGCCAGCCGTTTGATGGTCGGAGAAGAAACCAGAGGCCGGCCAGAAGGGCTAGCCAGGTAGCGTTCCAGATGAGACGCATGCCCGGCGCAAGTATAAAGTGCATACTGAGGAAGAACTGAGCCCAGGCCAGAGCCCAAACTAGGTTCATCTCCACGTGGAAAGTGTCGCGCAGGGCGATAACGACAATGAGAGTGACGCCGACATAGTAATATGAATATGGGTTGTAATGAGGGTACAGAGCTGTCCAGGCCAGAAAAGCCCATAAAAAGATGACGGTGAGCGGTAGCATTGTTGGTGATGCAAATGGTAAGATTGAAATGCCATGTTCGACGCAGGAGTCTGCCCTCAATATACTACTGTTAGGAAATAGATACCCCTGTACTCAGCTCAACTCAACGCGGGGGATGGACCAACGGTATCACCCCACGTGAGTTGTGGCGTTCACATTGCCAGCTGAACTTGCCCGAGTAATCCGTAAGCCATTTCAGTTCATATCTGCTTGCTGGATTCCAAGGCAACTCAACAGACTCACCTCTCTTCTTGTCCTTTATCCTTTATCCTTACTCGAAAGATGGACTTCTTCGACGGCAGCAGCCTCGCAGTTGACTGCGGGATCACCAATCCAGTTATACTTAGCAAGGGGGTATAGCTACCCCGGTATCGCATCTCACGACCCCTGTCTAACTCCCCGACAGATTCGCTTCTCGCTATACAGCCTTTCCATCACTGTTGCGCTCGTTCGCCATCGATCTAATAACAACTTCAGTTTCAACACGATGAACGTATCCCTTGCTGTTGCCGGACTCACTATACTAGGCACCGGACTTTGGCAAACATTCCATCATTCGCTTCACCTCTCTGATGCTGTTGGTCTGACGCTCCTATTAGGAGTAGTCAGACCTTCTTGGCGTGGAGCTTGGGGCCGCAAGTTCTGGGCATCAGATCTTCGCTTTTCCCAGACAAGTGATCAGCCGTCAGGCTTATTCTACCTAGGCATTTTCTGTGGACTGACCCCTTGGCTCAACTACATCCTCATCGATAATGTCTTCGGCCATCCAGGTGTCTTTGGACCGGATCCAGCGTGCAACGAACGTGTCCGACTAAGCCTGCTCGGCGCCCACGTTCCAGTTGCTATCCTGGCGACGCCATATACTGTATCCGTTCTAATACTAGCCATAGTCCTAGCCACGGTCCTTGCAGAAGCTAAACAATTTGTACTCCTCGATGAGACACCTTCGGCCTCTTTGCTACAAGACTTAAATGTTCGCCAAATGCTGCTCAACCACTGGGACAGGGCATTCAACTTGGCCCATGCTCTCGACTCTTATAACAAGTCTCTGCAAAATAGCTGGATGGATGTCACTCATTATCGCTGCATGTTGAGCGTTCTGGGCCGCCTCTTTCTAATCGCTACGTTGGAACATACCCTATTCTTGAACAGCAATCAGAAAGGTGAGGAACCCGGAAATGTTATACAGCTGCTACAGCTTGTGTTCGTGGCATTTGCTGCCTGTATTGTTCTTCAAGGACTTGTCTACAGTTGGTTCATACAAGAGGCGACTACCGACGACGGTGATGACGATACTGTGGACCTTTTCCAATGGCTCTTACAGACATCAAACCAACCAGGCACTTCACGCGCCACTTTCGCCAACTCCTTTACTTTCGACACACAAATCCTTTCGTCTTACTTTAACATGAGAGGAGCCTCGTCAACTAGGGACATTCTATTTGGCCTTCAAGCGGAGAGGCTGATGGAAACGCGTCGGACACTGCGCAAAGAGCACCGACGCCTCGCACGTGAGGCTAAACAGGTTATGCCACTGCAAAATGAGTGTATGATCCCTTCCCCAACCTGCGGCTAGGTACGACGACTAAATGTATGCATAAGTGGCGCTTTGGATCACCTCGATTGTTTTCGACGTGGCAGTGAGCATACTCGCTGCTCTTATGGCCTCTCTAGTTTTCATTGTCAGTCGAGCTTCGTCACTACCGAACCACCAGATTGTGCAACTGGCTGCCCTGGCCGGGACTGTGAAAGCTGGCTTGGCCAACACAGCCAGCCTTTTATGCAAGGCTAGCGCGTCTAACTTTGCGTCCATCGTATTATTCATCATTTCAGTGCCTGTTATAGTCCTGGCCGTTGTTGCTGCGTTGGCCCAGAAGGTTCTTGGCGATGGTGTGTGCTCCTTTTGTTGCTCTGGCATCGCCTGTTCTATATCCTGACTCCTCTTAGTGCCTGCATCCCTTGTTAGCGCGTCTCTCCTCGCTTCCTTGCCTCTCATTCTGTCCCAATCAATGATACTTCCCACCTGTAGGTCCAATGTTGCTCTTTTCTGACCCTGCAGAATATGCTACTAATACGAAAAGTTTACCTATTTTTGGGCAACACCTTTCTCCTATTATTCTTCGATGCCTTAGGAGGGTATACCTTGATCAAAGTGGCTCTAAATTCAGGTACGACTAACAGTTCAAAATCCCAGATCTACAACATGCTGACATTAGGATAAATGCAGACCTAACTTTCCCCGTTTCTCCGTGGCAAGGCATATTTGTGCTTCTAATTTTTGGCTTCATCACTTGCATCTTGAAGCCCATTGTTCTTATAGGAATAACATCCGTGGAACAACAAATGGTGATAGACAATTACCATGAGCTCGAAAGAGCCTCCATGAACAGGCTCTTGGGGAGCCATATGATTTCTTCTATTAGATTTTCACCATATGGCACATAGGGATTTCGGAAGGTAAGAAAGTAAACGTATATTAGGTTACTACCTAGTATTAGGCTAGGTTGAGTTTTAAAGAGATTATAAATATTATAAGAACATTCCAGAAACAATGATTAAGAGGCATATCTATGCAGACATGCTACAAATAGATTCGTATTAGCTGCTTGCGCTAATCTGGCGTCTGATACTGTAATATATGAAGAAAGTTTGGATATTCTACCTTTATCCAATCAGGAAGTCAAGCTCTCAATACTGACTCAATCTGAGCCCAAGCTTTGGTGCGATCTTCTGGCGATCTTCTCTGGCTAGTCCTCTTTGTCGGTGATTGCTAAGCACAAGGCAATAAGCAATAAAAGTGAGCCATAATTACTTCAGCCATTCCGCTCTCCATTAGACAACATGGAACAGTTGTTAGTCAAGTGTCTCTCATAAGCTAGTCGTTAAACAAACGATGAAGTGGCTCACGTCATCCACCTGACCGTGGATCACCAAACCCCTGGGCCGATATCCGAAAATTCGTTATCTTTTGAGATTTTCATGTCGCCATATCCGATTTGCTTTGGACTTTGCTCCTCGTGGGATTGGCGTTTCGGTCGGCATGTGGAGAAGTCAACGTGACGGAGTACGTCTGCACAGAATTCACCTCTCGATATGGAGCCCGCTTATGAAGCCATTGCTTAGCTTAATACTAATTTGAATCATCAAGGGCTCTGGAAAGTTTGTCATGGTATATAAACCACCGCATTTTTCCGCCGCAAATTCTTAACAATTTCTTCGATAACTCAACTTCTTCTGATCAAAATCACCAAGTGCAATCACCTGCAATCATCAACATGTCTCGCTACGCTGCCGCCTACGTCAACCCGCAAGGCCCCAGCGATGAACGTCCAACAGCCCTTCAGATCGTCAAGGACGAGGGTCTGGTAAACAAACTCACCGACAAGGTTTTCCTCATTACCGGCGCCAATCAAGGTCTCGGTCTTGAAACTGCCCGAGCTCTTCACGCTACTGGAGCCACAGTCTACATCACTGCAAGGTCTCCAGAGAAGATCGAACAAGGTATCAAGGACATCGCTTCTTGGCCTAAAGCAAATTCCGATGCTCCAGTGCATGGGATTGAGCTCAGACTTGACTCATTGGAGTCCGTACGAGCTGCTGCCAAAAGCTTTCTCGAGAAATGTGCCAAGCTGAATGTTCTCATTCTCAATGCAGGGGTCATGGCAACTCCTGAAGAGAAGACTGAGGATGGTTTTGAGAGACAGTTTGGTACTAACCATCTTGGGCGTTTCCTCTTCTTCCAGCTTCTCAAGCCCGCTCTTTTGGCTGCCACCACGCCTTCGTTCCAATCTCGCGTTGTATCTCTCTCCTCAAAGGCCCATCGCCTGGGTGGAATCCACTGGGACGACCTCAACTTCGAAAAGGAAAAGTACCACCCTTGGCTATCTTATGCTCAATCCAAAACAGCAAACATCTACTTCGCCTCCGAGCTTGAGAGACGATACAAAGATCAGGGCTTGCATGGCCTTTCTGTTCATCCAGGAAATATTCTTACCAATCTCGGTAAGTATATTGGCCTGGGCCATGTTGATCTCAGCGGGCCTATAAAGTTCATGTTGATGAACACCGAGCAGGGTGCTGCTACTACGGTTTATGCGGCAGTGGGAAAAGAATGGGAGAGTCGAGGTGGCAAGTACTTGGCCAATTGTACTGAGGAGGCACCTATGCGGGAAGGCCTTGATCCCACGTCTACTGAGCTAGGATATGCTTCGTGGATATACGATGGGGAATCTGAACACAAGTTGTGGGAGGAATCTGAGAAGCTTGTGAACATCCAGGATTAGAGACCAAATAAACGGGGAAATGAGCTAGAACTGAGATATATGTTATAGACCACGAGAGTAAGTCATTTGCAATTACAGCTATCTGTTTCACAGTCCGTATTGAACAAATCCCATCTAGAAAAAGGTCCCATTTGTTGTCAAGCTCGCTCCACCACTACGCTTTCAGAGACAGGGCTTCTAATTTACTGGGCACGTAGACCTGAATATAGAAGTATAAAGACCGCGAAGTTGACATTATTGCCAATCATGCTTATGTTTCCGATGTATGAATTCGTTCTTCTTTCCTGCGGATACCTCCGTGTCTTCAACAATGTATGAAAGTACAAAAAAGGTCGGAAATAGTCTAGACTAAAGAAACCGAGCACGATAGTATGACCAGTCCTTCTTGGCTCCTTTCCGTACCAGAAGGTCCACAATTATCTTGTGCTTGTATCTTACGGCTATCGATAAGCAACTCCTGCCCAATAAATCTGTTGCCTGAAAGTCAGCCCCTTGTTCAAGTAAAGTCTTCACCACAGCTTCATGTCCCCTCTCTACAGCCTTCAATAGTGCCGTCTCGTAGACATTATCGAGCGCCTCAATGCTGGCGCCTTCCTCGAGCAGTAGCTCTACCACAGCCTCGTGGCCGTTTCTTGAGGCTTCCATCAACGGCGTGTATCCACGACGGTTTGTTCTCTCGAGTTGAGCACCGCCATCAAGTAGAACTCTGACTGTATCGACGTGGCCCCATCCTGCAGCTAGGAAAGGCGATGTACATCCTACATCATCATCCGATTCGACATGAGCACCATGTTTGCGCAGTAGTTTCACTATATCGACGTATCCCTTTCGTGCAGCTAATAGAAGCGATGGACAACCTTCTCCGTCGGGGTTCACGATTGAGGCCTCGTAAGAAATTAATAGCTCAACCACAGATACATGACCAGCTGCTGCAGCTGCCATCAGTGGTGTCCAACCGACATTGCTCATTGCTTCGCTACTCGCAGACCAAAAACGCTGTGTGTAGCCTGATTTGCTAGACGCTTTGAGGCTGGCCCCCTTGTCAAGTAGGAGCTTGGCCACGTCCTCGGAGCCATATTGTGCAGCTAAAATAAGCGGTGTACAGCCTGATTTGTCCGTTGCCTCGGGATTGGCCCCCCTTTCAATTAGGAGTTGCGCGACTGTACTATGGTTCATCTTTGCAGCAAAGGCCAGAGGCGTAAAGCCCCCAAACCAATCCCGTACTTCTATATTGGCACCTTTCTCAAGTAGAAGATCAATCACGGCCGTATGCCCCTTCACCACAGCTGCTTGAAGTGGAGTATCGCCGCTATGGCTCTTTGCATCGATGATGGCTCCTCTGTCGCATAGTAATCGAGCCATTTCTACATCGCCTCTGGATGCTGACAGGTAGAGCGGTGTTCTACCACTGTCATCTGGTTTATATATATCGCTCCAAAGATCTGGGATGATATTGTTCGTCCCGAGATTGCGAAACGCGTCCACCGTTTCCGCAATTTCAGTGCTACTAGCACTGAAAGACTCGTGTTTTTGTGAAGCTTGGTGCGGCATTTTATGGTCTTTCTTTTCAGGGCTGTTGTCTATATTGCCGGAGAGATTCTTGGCCTCTGTAGGGTCATTGTCTCCCGTCTTATCGGCATTAGTACCTTCGCTATCGCTCTCAATCTGATCCTGAAGTTTTGGTGCCACCGGCGTATGATGAATTTCATCAGTCCATCTTTTCAAGGTCGTTTGTGATGCCAAGGTGGAGATCTCTGTCGTTAGGCCTCTGGAATCATCCAAGGAGCTTCTCCTGGAAGATATTGTTGAAGGACTGTGATCATTAGTAAGGTCCTACCATGGATACCCTGAGACCTACCGACTGTGTACGCCTGACTGTGGAACTTCCGGTACCCAATGCTGAGTCCACATGTGATGTTTTGCAGTTTCTGCATCTGGTCTCGCCTCAGTCTGTGGATTCAATATCTCATTGAGGAAGGACAAGCCGTCTTCAGTTACTTTGCAATGTTCCAAAACGCTGAACTGGGGTATTTCATTCAGGTTTCCAGCAAACTGCATTATTGAGGCCTGAGTTTTGAATGGCACACGTTTTGTTAGAATAAAAAAGGTAGTTATTCCTACGGCCCATATGTCTGCCATTCGGAAGTCTTTGGCCAAAAGGTTCTGGTGATCTGATCGAAAGAGCTCAGGTGCCATGTACAATAAAGTACCTGGAATAAAGGTTGTGCATGTTGCATCTGTGCTCGACTTTTTGCTGATACCAAAGTCGGTGAGTTTCACCCACCAAGAACTTGGCAAAGGGCCATATGGATGCCTATGAATCAGAATATTCTAGCAGAAAAGGTTAGATCATATGGTCACGTCCTCATGTTGATGTTTCCATGGTGTACCTACCTGAGGTTTCACGTCTCGATGGGCAAAACCCTCTGCATGCATAAGGGCAATGCCCGACAGGATCTGGCTTGTGATCTGGCTGCATTCGTTTTCTGAAAGGTGTTCGTGGTTGCAAACGTAGGTATATAAATCCCCCTGGGGAAAGTATTCCATGGCCATATACAGTTTATTTGATGTCGCATACCATCCTAGCAATTTGACAAAATATTGAGAGTACTGACTTCTGTTAGAAAGGTGTGATCAGAGACCCCGCAGGTGGAAGTTGAAGAACAACTGCGGGCATACTTTATCGTGAGAGAATTTGACTATGGATTCAAGTTCTCTTTTGTAATACTGTTTTGAATGGCGATTGTTCAGTCGCACTTTCTTCACGGCACGTTCAGTAAAACTTCGGCCGCCATCGATGCATGTTTCTAAAACAACCTCTCCCTGGCCGCCATGGTTCAGAGTCCGAACTTTCTTCCAACGTTCTTGGCGCCGGGGTGACGAGGGCGGTTCATCGGGATCATTATGCAGATGAATTGTGAAGACGCCATCGTAGCGTGTCATAAGCTGATAGTCGCGAACAAGATCTGAAAGACTTCCGTCCATTCTGAGACGAGAGCCGGAATACAAGTGCCAGAACTAGGGGGAGAATCTGAGTCAGGCCTGTAAGACAGGATAAAATAAGAAAGACTTTCAGTTAGGTGGTTGAAACTTAGAAGAGGGGGAAAATCAGCCTCAGAACTATTTTGGGAAGCAAGGCTGACTGTCTGTTCTTTTTCGGAGCGCATCTAACTTTTTCCGCCATCTCGCAACTTTGTGTAACTCACAGTAAAGCGTGCCATAGCCTACTAAGCGCCTTTCGAAGGGAGTGTGACTTGACAATATTCGGCTTAAGTCTCAAAGAGGCGCCTCAATCACTTATAAACAAAGTAAATCCACTTGTCAATTACAGCAAATCCTATAACAGCTAGGGTCTAGTAACAAATGATGCTCATTGAATCCATCACCTTCTTGACATATCGCGATCCGACTTCGACTCCATCTTGGCCCTCAAAGTCACGAGGGTCACCAAATTCTGTGTTTCCCCCATCCAGACAAGTCAAGCATATTTCAACAACTTTGCTATATACATCACCCATACACGCTTTTAGTTGATTCCGACTCAGATCTATCAAACGCTCTTTGATAACTTCCGGGTCAGTCTCCTCAGAGATCTCATTGGCGATCTGCAACTTGTCCGATATCTTTGCAGTACCTTCATCATAATCGACGAGCGACTGCCATAAACCAACCTCAAGAAGGCAAACGCCAAGACTATAAATATCGTGTTGCATGACAAAATCGACGGCTTTGCTGCCCAGGCGGGATGGGTGCTGATACACAAAGTCCTTTTTCTGTGACCTGGAAGTATTGGTCGGGGCATCGACGTATCTGAAGAGCTGGAATCCTACGAGACACACTGCCATCTTTTCATGACCTTGCCCTGAGCTTTCTAGGGTCAGTATAGTTTCAGGGGAAATGTTCTTGTGAACGAAACCGTAAAGGTGAACATAATAAACTGCTGTGACAAGCTGCCGGGCAATCTTCAGTCTTCTGGTCAATGAGTCTGGGATGCTGGCAGAAACGAGAAGTTCTCTAAAGCTTCTGACTATCGCATACCCTGCGGGAACTCCGAAAACAAATGTGAGAGATGGCTCTTTCGATAGCTGCACGACTCCTTTGCATTTCAGAGTGCCAAAGGTGAAAGGGTTCGAGTCTCGAAGCCGAGACGCCAATTCACGAGCATCCCTCAATGCAACTGTGTCTCGAGAGACAGTTTCAATAATAAAGTATTTCTCTTCCTTTTGTCTGATCGCAATTTGAGCTTGACAATATGGAATCGACTTTCTTTCATCAAGGTTGTCGAGTACTTTCTCTGCAAGTTTGACGGACTCTCTGTTATCAAAAGCTTCGCGGAATTTTAATCCCTCACGAGCCGGTTCTTCGCGATCTTTGATCTTTGCCTGAGTCACAGCCTTCAGTACTCTGTCCACATTCGGAGGACCAGTCTTGAGGATCTGGAACCAGGAAGGTTCAAAGCGCTGTTGCCAAGCCTCTAGATCAGCCACGGTGCTTTCAAGAGTTTCTCGAAGACTCAGAAAATGGAGACTCTTAAGTCTTTTAGAGGTCGCGTATTTATCTGGTTTAGAGATAGCGACAGTGGCCGCCTCGAGTTTCGACTGAAGGATACGCAGGATGCGTGATTGGAGCTCCCGCTGGTCATCGGTCATCCCCGACTCTAATTCCCTTATGATTTCTAGCTGGCTGGAAATTCGTGACCAGCAAATCTGAATCCTGACCGCCAGCTCGTCGGTCACTGTATCAACTTGACCATAGTCCTTGTAGGCCTGGATCAAAAGTTTGCCGAATCTAGGACGGTGAGCAATGACTGAAGCATCAGCCAGGCAAAACTTACTTGATACAAACATCGATAGTACCTGCGACACCAGCGATACCTAGCGCCAATTCTGCCATGAACGGGGTTATAGAGGATGCGTTTGCCGGTACAAGAAAGGCGACGAGTTGTTTCCTGAGCTCTCTTTCAAGTACACTTGAGTCAGCTAACTTTTCTGTCTATCCTTTTCGATCTGAGATTGATCAAGGTGACACATCTAATCAGCCCACCGCAGTAGGCATTTTCTTGGGCTGATCAATGTACATTCCTAAGTTGTCTCAGCCTCTTATACGAATGCAACGCATGCTTTCAGCTTTTGACCAAGTGTGACACACATATGGAAATATTGGTTTGGCTTGACAGACTTGATAGGTGCGTTGGCTCCTTTAGAGCGCCATGGCGGGGCTGTTCACAGCCACCTCAATCAGGCTCCGGAATATAGCTCAACTATTCGTTCGATCTCTGTGTTTATCCTCCACGATTACCTGTTTGCAGCGCATCTGCGAATGACACGTAGTCGTGGCTGATTTATGCCCAACAATGGGTTGAAAGCGCACGGTTGTCTGTCGAGGCCTTGCACTTTGTGCCAGCCTGAATTCCAATTCTGCTGTGGAGTCGCTTGTGTTTCTACCCAGCTACCAAAGAGATTGCTACGGGTCCATTATTTGCTATAATTAGGTGCATCAGGATGCATCTCGGGGCTGATTGGTTCAAATGCAGATCCAGCAGCCCCGTCCTTGTCAGTCTGGTGTTGTTTTTCGTTAGGCATCAGGTATAATGTTTAAGCTGCAGGGTAAATACGTTATTTGAACTTGAGCATCATCATAGCACAAGTCTTCAGATTTCCGCTTAAACTTTGCTGCGTTAATTTGTGATAGGACCTGGATTTTCCTGTCCTCATTTATTCCAGCGCTTCTCCTCAGTCATCTCTAATTATCAGCGTACCATGATTCCCAACGCGTCAAGTCCACCTTTTGTATTAACCTATCAGCTAAGTAGGTATAAGCTGCCCTGATACATTCTAGGATTTCCCTATATATCTCTCAATAAAATAAGGTTAAAGAACTGTTTAAAACAGAATTTTGCTTAAATAATCTGGATCGAATGTTAGGCAAGTGCTGTTATCAATCAATAGCTCAGCCATGCTTTCGTATGCCTCTCTTATAGCTACCATAAGCGGTGTATAGCCATCTCCGTCTTTTGCTTCGATATCTGCATCTTTCTAAGCAGGAATTTCACCATAGCACTATGGCTCTCAGGGACCGCCAGCAAATGCAATGAACCGGCCAAACGTGTCATTGCCCCGATATCAGCTCCTTTGTCAAGAAGTAACTCAATCGCCTCAATGCGACCCCCCTGTGCAGCCATGGCTAATGGTGTGTTGTGTATAATGTTTCTTGACTCTATATTGGCACCTTTTTCCAGTAGGAACTTTATGACTTCCACATGACCCGACCGTGTAGCCAGCAAATGACCATGCCCTGGAGAACCACCTGGTCAACTCAATAATAAACTAGTTGGTATTCTTATCAAGAATTGATGATGCTGGTCAAATCCACCGTCCCTTTGGGACCCATAGCTGGCATCTCTGAGTCCATGCTGAGGTGCACATCAATTACTATAGAGGTCCAGGTCATTCCCACCGTCACACTGTTTTGGGGATACTCGAGGGTTAAAGGCTTGGGGGACAGATTTTTCTTCTGTTTATCCTTTTGGATCTCAGATCAATCAAGGCCACACAATGGCTTGTTGTTTGGATGTGGTAGAGACGGGGTCTCATTAGGCTTAGCAATATGAGTGTGTTCGGGTCTTCGTCCGCATGTTAGAGAATACTGTTCACAGTTCGGCAGTCATTCATCTATGACTACAAAGAATGTAAACTAAGAGGGCCAACTATTCGTAGTACCTAACATTGATTGTTGGTCTCTATTACACTTCCAAGCCAAGAATAATCTGGCAATCCCTTTGTTCAGCACCACTTGCCAACATATCAACCCCGTGTACGACCGAATCTAATCCAGCATCATAGAGTGCGCTCACTTAGGAGTGTAATCGCCAGTAGAGTCGCTGTCGCCCAGGCTAGAAGTCGAGCTACTTGGCGAGATCTTGATGATGGGAGCGCCAGGATCGACGTCGACGGTTTCGTGACTGCCGTTGAATTTGGTCATGACGTACTCCACCATTTTCTCGAGAGTGTCGAGGCCGATGCACATGTCGACCGATGGCCAGTTGTTGGAAAGCTTGTCGATAGCGCAGTCTCGTAGATTGATTCGGATCTCGCATGGGTTGGATACCTGCTCGTTCTTGTTGTGGAAGATCTGTCCATGTCATCAGTTAGTACAGATTGAGTTGATCCTTCAAGGTTGGTCGGCAGGCGCTTACGGTAGGCTTCATATCCTCCTTGGCTCTCAGCTCTCCACTTGAGTTTGCCTTTGTACGCTAGACAGAGACAAAGGACTCAGTCTCGTGGCCATATGCGAGCTTGATGCAGATAACAACCTTGATAGCGCCTTTGCCATACGAAAGAAGCCACTGTGCTCGTTCCTTTAGTGAGTTTGCACTTTGAGAATACCCAACTTCGAAAACAACTCCAGGGAGATATGCATTGACGTGCTTGACCTGTAGGTCTGGGACTTTCAAGATACCATCATCGGCGCTGGAATCTAGGCCTGGGACCAAGAACTCTGTGTCCAGCTCGGATGTAACGTGGAGATGATCCATGACATCAACAACCTCTTGGCAACCCTGGCTGTTGACCTTGGCGGACTCAAGGATCTTGTCCATCTCCACAAGGAGTCGCGACACGGTGCCTGCGTGAGGGCCTTTGGGCATGATGATGGTGGCAATGCTCTTTGTCGGATCGTACTCGATGCGCTTAAACAGCTGCTGAAGCTGGTGGTGAACCTGTTTGAAATGGGCGGGCTCGAGGTGAAATTCTTGCTGTTCTGGAACACCTTGACCGGTTTCCCAAAGGCGATGATGCTGAAGAATCTCAAGAGGAATGGACTGTACGTTGGAAGCATTCTGGTGATCGGAGGTCTCGCGTTTGCTTGCCATTGTGGTTATCTGTCGCCGCTGCTGCCGCGGTAGTATCGCGTTGTTTGTAGGTTGTTTGAAATGAATGGGGTGCTAATGATGCTTTGATCACCTGAGCAGCTGTGAAAAGAAGCGCGTTTGTGTTTTACTCTGCGGGTTGGGAAGTCAGCAAACGCGTTGACCGAGGGAGATAAGCGAGGCTTTCGAGCCGTACGTACATAGCACGAATGTCTAGCTACTGGGAGCCCAGGGGTGTTTGACGGGGAGTGTTGGCCTGGGCGTCTTGGGAATCGGTCACTCACTGCTGACTGACTGCTCCCGGTACACCTGGGAGAGGATGATATTCGCGTGTGTCAGAGGAGAGACCTTGTGGTGGGTTGCGATGCGAATGATCAGTAGCTCAGAGACGTGGTGACTGATGAGATAAAGGCAAAAAGAAGGTCACTTCCTAGTCCAAGACTGTAGTCAGTCGGTTGGTTCCTGGTGAGTTGTGGGAGGAGGGAGTAGTTGGAAGAGCGGTGCAGGGGCGAGAGAATGGGGAGGAAATGAGTCTGTGGTTCAGCCACTGCATACAACGATATGGGGATTCACTGTGGGCAGTGCAGAACAGTGCAAAAAGGAAACTAAGCAACGCCAAGATTGTTCAATATTCTTGGGGTGAGTGACAGCATTAAGGACGAAACTCTTGTTCAACCACGCAGCAGAAGAAAGATGACTGGAAATGGCAATAGGCTTATGCGTCTCGGAAATGGAACAAGGACCAACCAACGAACATTACCTGTCTGTCCTCTAATTCGACCACTGATGATGGCGGCGCCTTGATGACAGATCATGCCTGAATAGTCAACACATTGACGGATGGATCCAAGGATAGGATATATTGTACCGAGGATGTTTGACATTCCACTGCCGTTGAGCCAGGCAGTCGCATTGGTGCTTGGCGCATGCCAACCTTTGAGCACGGTACGGGGGATCGAAGAGAAGTGGCCGGCTTTCTCGTTAAGTGTTCTCAATTTCGGGAGACCCTTCAATGGTAAAGAGATGAAGCATGGGTGTAGTAATATTGTCGTCGTCAGTGGGTGGTATGTCTATTGGAGAGCTGTCGGGCTACTAGATATATGACTTTGAGCTTCCACCAGATGTCAACCTTCCAACGCTATTCAGTAAAGGCAATTTAGATAGTTTCATACCACGCAAAGCATTACAATGAGTCGCATAGACAAACCCATCCTAAACCATTACATCTACAATCGCAATGATAGGCCCAAGATCCCGCAACGCCTCGCAGGCATGCCTCATCTAGCCATCACATCAACGAGACGGACAGGAGCTAGACACGCTAATCATTGGCCACCGGGGACCGAGACAAGGAACACTTGTCTATAATGGACCACTCTCAGAGCTTGTAATAATGTGATTTCTAGTGTCAAATCGATACTCAGAAAGCAAAAAGTCGTCGCTGCGAGGATTTTTAGAACCGTCATAGTCAGGCTCCCGAATGCAATCGCTCATTGGTCTAGCCTTTGTGTGTAACCCCCCACACTTGTTTGCCATGCATGACCCATAGCCCTCTATTATCTTTCACAATTGCGACCGACACGTAGCTGTGGCTTATGGTGTCCGGTGCTGAAAGGCACAGGTGTTCTGGGGGCTTGGCGCATCCCTACCCATGAAATGACGCACTACAAGAGGCGCCCGATCTGAATTTCAAAGAGCCGCGGCGCTTAATAACCCAGGTTAGTGTTTTCTTCGGGCAGCAGCAATAACAAATTGGCTGTAAACTTATTGTGATCAAGTAGACCACTTTCCTTGCACAGGACCTTTCGCAAACTTTCCGGTTTTTAAACACTCTTAACGATGGTACCCAATATTTCAAGTCCGC
Source organism: Fusarium concolor (assembly GCA_013184415.1). Classification (NCBI taxonomy): domain Eukaryota; kingdom Fungi; phylum Ascomycota; class Sordariomycetes; order Hypocreales; family Nectriaceae; genus Fusarium; species Fusarium concolor. Next base: position 24,770 of record JABCJY010000581.1, read on the forward strand.
CCTTTGCAACGCCCCATCAACTATACCGGGGCGAGCCGACCCGACACGTACCAGGATTTCCCCGCATCTCACTTGAAGACAAGAATGAAATCAAGGAGCTGCTTAAAGCGGAATTTTGCTCAAATGATCTGGATCGAATGTCGGATAAGCTTTGGTGGATGTCTAAGCAAGACAGCAGAAGCATATCGCCGCTCCACCGACAGCTGGTGAAACGCCGCTCGATCGTCGTGACAGAGGATCCAAAGCTTCACCTCGTCTGGATCTACGACCGTATCTTTATCAAACCGCTCCCACGGTTTATCGGCTCATACGAGTTCTGGAGAGACCACCTTTGCAGAAATGGCACCAACGAAGAGACGCGTATTCGCCGGGCTGCGTTGGGTTATCTTCGCACATACTTCTACTTAATACAGCACGAGTCCGACTTGCGCATCGCAAAGGATCCGAATCTTTGCCTCGTGCCGGGAGACATTACTTGGGAGCAGTTCTGCAACTTCACCTCTGACCTAGACAAGATCGCCGATGCGGAGGTTTCTCTCCGTTACACATACGGAGAAATCCGCCTTACTAGGCTAAACTTTTACGCGCCGCTTATTCTGAGGAAGGCTCATTATCAGAGAGTTGAGTACCAATATGGCCAGTACTTTGCTCGGTTTTATGGGCCAATTCTATTTTCAATCGGTGTCGTATCTGTGACCCTCAGCGGTCTGCAGGTGGTGGCGTCAGTTGAAACAAATAGCGCCGCGAACTGGAAACAGCTGGCGCTTGGGGTCAGTGTGACAGCGATCCTGATCTCATTTGGGGTTCTGATTGGTTTCGGGATTGTTTTAGTGTATAAGATTGTCAAGGAGTGGAAATTTGCCATTGAGGATCGGCGTCGGATAACAAAGAAGCAACGGGTCGCAGTTTAACAGTATTGAGCGAGTATACATATAAAGAATGAAGGCTTTTCTCTTTATTCATCTCATTTATTATCACATCTAAGTAGGCTCATCTTTTTTGTTCTATGTATCGCAACCAAGGGTACATTTGGCGCAGGGTTCGCCATGCAGCTGTCATAGAATTATTTGCACTTCTGCCTGTTTGTCTGCCCTACCCCGAAAAGTGGGGAGTGCAGGACCAATAATTCGTCGTACATCTAGCCTAAGGCGCTTTTGGGTACCGGCTTCCACTTTTCAGCTGCAAAGAATGATCTGACATTCATAAAGTTGGCGGCAGCCCCTAACCCCAGCTTTCCTAATTTAATCTCTCATTATCTTTTAGATTACCATATGCCCTGAGATCCTTTTGCACCGCAGGCAACAGCTTCAATAATGTCCCTTGAGTATAACATAAACTTCAGAATCAGCGGTATTCCGCTTGAGTACGAAACTCGGGCTAACGTTCGCGAGCTTGTTAAGAAGACTCTCAAGCTCGAGCCGAGCACAAGAGTTAGTGTTAACTCGCTTGCAATCTGTCCCACAAAACGAAAAAGCAAGACAGCAACAGTCTCCTTTTTCAAGATCCCAGAATGTCTCTCTGATAGAACGAAAAGAGAATGGGTGTTTGAGCTGCTACATGGCGACGACATCGATTTCCGCGAGTCAATTGTCTTCGATACCCACTTTGTCGGGTTCACGCCGCTTCAAAGCAGCAATGATAATGACTGCCATGTCGAGTAAGTTAAAAAAAAACCCCATAGTTTGATACGTGCACTAACATTGGTACTAAGCGTGATTGCAGTGTGTGGTCTTGGGGGACATGCACTAGGTTCCTTTAAACAAAAAGGTGGTCCCTTTGTGTGGCTGCGAGACGTTTTCCCGCATGATGTACCGGATGCCAGAATCTTGACCTACGGATATGATTCCAGACTTCTAGATAGCAGCTCCTTTCAGAACCTGATGGACTTGGGCAGAGCATTGCGAGCAGACCTAGAAGGAATCCGTGTAAGTGAATAACTCTTGCTTCAATAAGTCCCGTTCTCCAGCTAATATCATTTTCAGGATCAAAATCACCCCCGATCTATTGTTTTCATTGGGCACGGCCTGGGGGGTCTCCTAATCAAAGAAGTGAGTTCTGTACTTGTAGAAACGCGGAAGTAAAATCTTTTCAGTGTGCTGACAACTTGTTGCAGACCATCACAAGACTGAAAGACGAACCGTCTGAACCAAGTTCGTCAATCTTGGACGCTATTTCAGGCTTTGCGTTTTTTGGCGTTCCTCATCAAGGGCTGGCTGTCAAACACCTTGTTCCTCTAGTCAAGAACTATCCAAACCGAGCCCTTCTCGAGTCCCTGAACCCGAATTCAGACCTTCTACAGCGGCTTCAGAAAGACTTCAGCATTTTGCTAAACGAAAAAGGCCATGTTGTGATATCCTTCTATGAGACGGAAAGGTCTCCCACAGCAGTGGAAGTGAGTTCTTTCATATTCCACAACATACGTATGTTCTAACACACGTCCAAGGTACAAGATGGCAAATGGAAAAATATTGGTCCCAGCGAAGTACTTGTAGAAACGACCTCGGCGACATGTGGCAGCCATCATCAACACCCGATCAACTGCAGCCATAGGGACATGGTGAAGTACAGTAGTGCGCATGATGCACTATACACTCGTGTCCAAACCGCTCTTCGACCACTAATAAGTAAATCAAGAAGCCAGTTCGCCGGAACGAGGAGAATAGCTGAGGCTGAACGTGGGTAGTTAGATCTTAATAGAAAGCTATACAATACGCTGACATCTCGTTTAGCTGTCTTATCACTCTCGGCTGATGAAAGGGGTATGAGACTCGAGCATTATATACAAGAAGGTGCTAAGGTAATATAGACTGTCTCAGATCGTTGTCCTTCCAAGAATAAGATCACCGATTCGCCGAAATTCATTATGCGAGAGAGAGACATGCCCGTGGCTCCTGAAAGACCCGAAATACCAAGGTTGGATGAACAAATCACACGGCCTCTTCTGGATCAAGGGGAGTCCTGGAACAGGAAAGTCCACCCTAATGAAGTTTGCCGTTGATATGATAAACCATAGGAAGTTAGGAGAAGTAGTGGTGTCCTTTTGTATCCATGGACAAGGAGCATCTCTACGAAGGACTCCATTGGGTATTTCTCGCGCATTACTCAATTCAATACTAAAATGGTTTCCGGCCCGTCTCGTCGAGTTCACGAAACGGTTCAAAGATAGGGAAGAGCGATACGGATCGTATGAGCGGAACCATGGATGGTGCTAGACCGAAAATGAGCTGAAAGAAGTTTTGTCAATGACACTGGTCAACAGTGCAAAGAGCCAACCAGTGGTGATGATCGTTGATGCTCTCGACGAGTGTGGGGAGAACTCTGCCAAACAATTATTGGATTACTTCGTCATGAACGATGTCGAGTGGAAGAATGCATCTGTCAAGATATGCTTTTCTTCACGGCATTATTCAATCCTAGGCCTCGAAACATTATCAACAGTATATATGGAAAATGAAAACAGCAAGGACATCGAATCGGTTATTCAGGACCGTTTGAAGGAAATCCAACTAACGAAAAAACGTGAACGGATCGAAAGCGAGATTCTTCTGAAAGCCTAAGGAGGATTCCGGTGGGCAATGCTGATCACTGGCATGATACGTGATGCAATAGCACACGGTGTCAAGACTGATCGATTGTACCAAATGATCAAGACTGTTCCAGAGACTCTGAACGACCTGTACGCTCTCATATTGAAAGGAGGGAAGAAGTCACCCGATCATCAGATGGTAAAGCTTTTCCAGTGCGTTTTGTTTGCGGGGCGACCTTTGTCTTCGTAAGAGCTTCGTGAGACACTTGCTACGGACAAAGATATGGTTCTCAACACCAGCGCAGAGCTCAGGCGAAATGAGGACTAGTCTGATACGTTGGCACAGTTTGAGCTTCTAGTTCGTGACATCTCCAAAGGGTTAGTGGAATTCCAGACGAGAGACGTGTGGGAAATGTATGGAGACGACGGGGGAGATTGGGACCGAGAAGCTCAATTCATACATCAATCAGCCGCGGACTTCGTTTTGCAAAGCTTTTTCGACTCCCTAGATCACAGATTTTTATCTGATTCCATTGTTGGGTCAGGTCATTATGAGATATCGAGGTCTTGTCTCAAGTACTTGACTCTAGCAGAAGTCCTAGAAGATGGTCAGCTACCTCGAAGCGAACTCTCAATCAAGTTTCCGCTGTTGCCGTACGGAGTGTTATTTGTTCTTTATCATATTCGAGCCGTTGAGGAGGCCAAAGTTCCGCAGACCGATCTTCTGGCATTCGTGCAATGGAGTCAACCCAATCGCCTCAAATTGTTAGGCATTGTATGGAGAGTCATGGACCCTGAGAGTATCCATGCACCAATGGAATGGCCGTTTGCTGGAACAACAACCCTGCACGTTTTGATTGGATTTGGCTGTGCCAGCTGCCTGAAAGTATTCTTGCAAGAGAATAAGGCGGACTTTGATGGCAAAGATTCTGATGGGAATGCCCCTCTCCTCTTCGCCCTTAGAGAGGGACGCGAAGATTTGGCGCTCCTGCTGCTTAATCCTTCGATCACCCGGCAAGCTGAGCCGGAAAAGGAGAACTGAATGGCCAGCCGAATTGAACGCGGAATACAGAAGATTGATCACCTCGCTCATGTCAATACCACCAACAAGGACGGCGAGACACCTCTAAGCTAAGCTGTTTCGATGAAAGCGGATCTGGTCATCCTTCGTTTGATGAATGTAGGAGCCGACGTCAGACATGAAAAGGAACTTCTCCTCTATGCTATCAACAGCAGAGATAGTATTATGCTGTCGACACTGATAGGAAAAAGAGAAAACCTTGGCGGTGCTGATTTTGATGCAATTCAGAACCTTGATTGGATATACGATGTTAATGAAGAGGTTTTGCAGGGAATTGTAGCAGATCTACTCGAGGCTACGGTGATGAGCCTTACAGAGATGGTGGTCAATGCGAATCAATTGAATTTCAACGCGAAGGATGCGTGGGCTAGGACACCGCTCGTTACAGCTGCGTTTTACGGTAATGAAGACTTGTTTAAGCTCATCTTCCGAAGCAATCAAGTTGAGATCGATGTAGATCATGCAGTCAAAGCCAAGGGTTCAACAATTTTTTCATTGGCGACACAAAATAGGAACATGGCGATCATTCCCCTACTACACGACACGAACATCAACGTGAAGGATCTAACTGGGCATTCGTGGGCGCAGGGTAATGAATTAACCGACCCGTTATTCGATCACATGGGAATGAATAGTCAGGACAGCTGGGGGACGGAGGCCAGTCTCAATTAGGTCAACATATTTCATTGCAAGGCGACGAAAAGGGACGAAGTGAAGTTAGAAAGCGGAGACCAGGCTGCGTCTTAGGAGATATGGAATCTGGGAACGAATATGTGAAGGGTCTTGATTTGAATACACGATACGTTCTGATCTTAGTGTAGTTTATACACGGTGTTTTCTTTTAACTAGTGAGTAGGGAAAAGGTAATCATTCCGCAAGTTTCATGTTGCAAGCAAGTCTTGATAGTTGGACGGGAACTTACAGGTTCGTAAAGGTGAACTATCACGACTCCCGAATATTATCATCATTTCCGATATCCAGTCAGACGTTCCCTACATCAGCCCATAATCTTATCCTCAGATAGCTCGCGTGCCCTCTTGTTCCGCTCCGCCAGTACCTCCAACAACTTCAGATACTCCCGTTGATCATCCCCCCCCTCAAAGTTCTTAATGTTATCATCCGGACATTCAACCGCATAGCCATATTTAGTAGACATCGACGCATATCTCCACAACACCAAACTCTTATCCTCCTCAAGCATCTTTCGAATCCTCGCAGCGTCCTCCGAGTCCTGGAAAGTCTCGTACCCACCATTGTATTTTTCCTTCCACATAAGCGGCGGTGTTTCTTCTTGAACCACTGCAACTCGTCTCAAGGGAACTTTGCTCTCGCGAATCGTCCTCCAAATTTCGCCCCATGATGTACCGCACATGCAATCATGCAGCTCAAGCTCTTCCAGGCAGTCGACGCGGCTCTTGAGGAAATCTAGACACTCGGATCCAATCATAATGTTCTTCAGTCTCAGTGAGCGTAGGCGCAGCAAGTGATCTTCTTTGAGAGGAAGGGATACACCGTCGTATTCTGTCGTTCCAAATAGACCATCCGGGCTCGCTTCAAGGCTCAAGCGCCGGACGTTTGTAGCATTGCGCATGACGAAATAGGGCAACTTGTTCTCGATGAAATCATAGAAGCCCGACAGTGTATTGGCGCACCAGCCACAGCCGTTATCACCCCCATAAATACTTATGTCCAGATCTGTCAATCTGCCCAGGAAGGTACCCCATTCAGGTGTCTCCCAAGCAGAAGCGATTTTGGGGAGTAAGTTCAGGATCCTGAAGTTCGTGATGTTGCGGTTTGCTGAGATATCTTTCCAGACCTCGTTGTATTGAGCGCGCCAGATGAGCTCCTGCTCTTGCTGCAATGTCTCATCCCAAGATTCATCGTCATGGAAGACGTAGATGCCGCCATCGAAGGAATCTCCCCACCAGCCGGCAGGCTCAAACTCTCCAGGATCAAACTCGACGGCGAATGAATCAATATGGGAGAGGACTTCGCCTCGGACGATTTTCTTGAGTGTATCTGAGCAAGGCGTTCCCCATATTGACGGCATAGGTCCCTCGTGGGGTTCCCCTTGCATGTTTGGGTGAAGAGATATATGCAAGTAAACACTTGTAATGAAATCTTGGTATTTTCCAATGAACTCTTCCAGACTCCTGGTGGAAGCTAAAGGGCAAGGAATGTATAGATTTCGAAAGAGCAAGCGAACAACAGCATTGCGGATTAGCCAGCTCGTGCAGCTAAGACTCTTGACATCTTGAAATGGTAGGTACCTGGCGATGTTTGTGACGAGTTCAACAGGCAATGCGTCGAAGGTGTCCATGGTGTGACAAGTTGGAAAATAGCAAGGGAAATAAAAAGGAAACAAAAATGAAATTGTGAAGGTAGAAATAGTCTAGAATGCTGCACTGTTGCCTATGAATGGATTTGGGTTGGCATGTGAGATCTTGGCAGGATGATACGATGTATGTGGAGGTAAAGCTACTTCAGCATTGGCGTGTAGTAAGCCTAATCCAAAGTACCCATACCTCTAGTCAGCTCATCGTTAACGCCTCCTTAACGCATCACGGTTTAATAGGCGTTGTGGGGCTTGGGTGCCACCCAATGCTCGCGTGTCAGATTTTAACCTGTTGGTCGGTACCGAGCGGTCCCGCTCGGGACGGCCTATACATCATTGGACGATATCATAGGAGCTGAATGCATGTTCGCCCCTTTTATTGTGATAAACTCAAACTATTCTTGAATTAACGAATTATTAGTTCGATCTGAATCTTGCAGCATAAAGTTCAGCCAATGCCAGCCTGTTATGACCGAGCTCAACGAGAGCGGATACATTTTTTTCCTGTACCCTCTCACCGCTGCAGCTGATTATGCAATATCCTTGACATCGTCCCACTGATAGATGATGTGTCTCTCTCCCAACGCTGCCTTGAGCACCATCAACAAATCATCAATGCTTGTCAAAAACTTCAGATACAGCGTGACCGCGACACAATACCGTCGATGATCTTCATCTTGAACAAGTTCCGTCGTCAAAATTACTTCGTTTCTCTTAGTATAAAACGAATCAATCGCTCTTCGAACAAGTGGCGCCGGTAATCGTTCTGGTAGAGGTGACCCAGTTCTCAGAGCCTGCTCGAGAATGCCGAGTACAGCCATGATATCTCCAATGGTTCGCTCATCCAGGATATTTGCCACATGAATAAGTCTGTCTTGCATTTCCTTAGGGAGGTTTGCTGCGAGGTTGAGGAGGCCTCCTAGCGCTTGGTTCATGTACTGCAGCTGTTGGCTTGTTTCCGTAAGAACCTTTTGGTCGAAAGGTCCAAAACTTAACTCGCCTTTCAGCATAGCGATGGAGGGGTTCAGCGCCAGAAGAAGCTCTGCGACCTCGATGGAGATTTGTTCTGCCACTGCACATAACCCTCCATTCCTATCCGTTCGTCCCCAATGAGAGATAAGAAGAGCGTAATGGTCTGATAAGCTGCGCACTGAGTTTGCCAGCGTTTTGCACACATGTAATGTCCCGGATGGTGGGCTTGGGAATAGCTGTACAACAAATGCAGCAACGAAGCCAAGCAAGACTGTGACTACTCGTTTCCAGAATGCTTCGTAGCCCTTTCCAGGAATGCCATATTGCAGAATGTGGTTGTGGTCCCAACTGAAGCCGACAACAAGACAGAAAGTGGCGCCGCCCATGATCGTGGCGAAGGCGAAGGAAAGAGGAAGATAGATACGCGCCCAGAGCAAAGGAATTATAAACACGCCTACTGAAGCTGCCATTCCGTAGGGGTTCCCGATTCCACTGCCTGCACCGATGTACCAAGCAACCATACCTATCGCACCTCCGATTATAGTTCCAATAGTTCTCGCGATAAGTGAAAATGTGAAGTCGGCCAAGTAAACGAGGAGGACAGTCTGAGCACTGATGACACACCAGATTCCTTTTTCTCGGTAGAAGAAACCAGCAGAATGAGGAATCACGGCGGGTATCGCAGTCGCAATCGTGACAACAACCATTCTAATCGCATACATGCCTGAAGGGTTGAAAAGCCAGTTGTACGTTGCCTTTAGAACACGGCTGAACTTGTTTCTCTGGGCAGATGAACCTTGGTATCCACGGCTGATCTCCAGCCTTCGTCGCATTTCCTTCCTCTGCTCATCGAAAGTCTCAGTATCTTGTATTTGATCCGGATCCTTCTCTCCTGAATCGGCATAGCCAGGAAAGTTCAGTTGACCATGGAATACCCAAGAAATTGCGTATTGTAGCCGCGACGGAACCCAGATACGATGACTTGTTCGCTTTTCGGAAAGGTTGAGGATGTGCTCGAGTAGCTTTTCCGTTGCAATGGCCATATTGAGAATGCGCTCCTCGATAACCATGGCGATTACCATGCTGGGGAGGAATGGGCGATCGGTTCCATCTCCCATCATTGGTTTGAGACGACCATTTGCGTCAAAGAGTTCTGCGTGAGCTTCGAGGACTCCCTTGTTAGTATTGATAACGCACGCTTCTCTGGCCTGGCGGGATCGAGCCAACGTGTCGTGCAGATTGTGATTTAACTCTTCGAAGTGGGCTTGTGACGGTTTTCCAATCCATCGACAAGAATTAACGGCTCGGATATAGTCAGCCGCAAGATTGATTGCCTGTGGACCAATCTCTAGCAAATCCGAAGTTGTTTGCTGAAGTGTACCTCTCGTTTTGGAGCGAATCTCAGATTCTTCAGGACTCTGAAACGCGCTCAAAATCGTGGCCGTTTCGTGCTTATGATGCTGTCCAATTTCGTATTGCTCTTTCTCGGTCGCTGGTCCACCGTGTCCATTCGCCTGAGCCAATAGATGTTCCTGTTCTTTCTGCCTTCCACGAAGTTGTGCGATATGAAAGTCGAGCAAGTACAGACTTGAAAACATGACCTTTCGAACGCGTTCATACAAGCCCTTTACGTCATCTGCACCCCATCGACCGCGAGAGAAATCGAGAGGTAGAAACGCGAGGGCAGGCTGACCGGCTTTGAAGACGCCTATCATACCACCCCTCTGGCCTTGGAGTTCTGGAAGAAAATTTTGTTCATCGGCCATGCGCTTTCTTGTTGCGACATAAGCAGAGTTTGACATCCGGACTAGCTTTTCGAGTTGGTCGAGGACCATGTATGATGTCGACTGAGGGAAGAACAACAGGCAACATGTTAAACCTAGACCAATTCCAATAGCTCCAGGTTTCGCAAGAACAGCTCCGAGATCGCCTGTGAATTTAGGAAGGCTAGGGCCAAAGAGGAGGAAGAGGTCTGTGACGATTGTTCCAAAGATCTGCATCAGCACGAGTTTGGGATTGGCGCATCTTATTCGAGCCAACGCATAAATTAAAAGACATCCCATAGCGAAGAAGACAGCGGTTACTCGTGCGTCAAGCAGGTGGCCATCATGAACCAATATCTGACCCTCCCAAGCTGGCGTCTGTCCTGTTCTCTTCGCCGCTGCTGCCGCCAGCTTTTCCAAAGCCAGGAATTTCGCCTGTACTTCTGATTGAGGGCGGACAGAGTATGCAGCTTTCATGGTTACAAGACCCCAGCACCATGCAATACAAATGCCAAGAAGAAGCGTGAATGCTGCGAGGATATAAATGAAGACGATGCTGGTCGGCGGAACGGCGAAGAGAAGAATCGCACCGAAGAATGTCGCCTGGCCGATCTCTTGAAGACTGGGGTGGATGAAGATGAGCAGGAACATAACCCATATCCCAACCCAGCATCGCAGAAATATCTTCAAATCGTGAACGTTGAAGTGGTCCAGCCATGATGGAAGTTTGCGCCGTGGAGGCGACTGGGGCGACTCAGTTTGGGTGACTGAGGTGTCTTCTGATGAAGTCATCGTTCATGATTGTCAATTGAATTGACGTGTTGAGAAACATTGAATGAGGGATTTTGAGGAGTTGATGAGATGACGAGGGTGAGATTCTTACTGCATCCGATGAGCACGGAGTTAGCCCTGGTCTGCATCAAGAGGAAGACACTATGACGTCAAAATGGAGATAAGAGAAAGCTTATCGCGAGCTAGTGCTAAAACTGGTGAAACTACCACCAGATGTGAATTATAGGCTTCAGGTTATGAGCTGAAAAACAGTGCATTTGATGACTGCAGTTCAATTTTTAGACATTTAATCAGAATCTCTTGGGGCCACTGCAATGAACAGCGTGCCAAGTCTTGGTATTCCAAGCCAAAGCGACTATGGGGATCGGAAAGATCCTCTCAGCTTATGGTGCCTGATTCCGAATGGAGCGGATCTTATGAAGATCTCTCAGCGACGTGCCGAGGCCCGGCAGCGCTGATCGCTATCTCCAATCGATCCATCTACGTAAACAGCCAATTTTTTTTGGTGCTTTACAAAAAAAGACGTTTTTGTGCCAAGAGATAAGAGTCATTTTCGTATGTAACCCCGCCCTGATGATCGTGGTTGCACTGATGATCTGCTGGCTCCAGGGTATGCTGGTCCAATAAAATGATACCATCTTCATTCCCCAAGACTCACGAAGGTGAATCCCCCGCATCGCGGCTGAAACGGTGAGTCACATTGCTTTTCGAACTCGAGATAAAACGGAAGGCAGACTCCCTGCCAATTCAGTTAAGCCAGCAGGCAGGTCCCTTAAAACGATCCAATTTTCTACTAGACAAACATCAGTTCAGCCTCACACCGCCGCAAACTACCCAAGACATGTCGCAAGTACGAGAACTCAACCTCATAGGCAAAGTCGCCGTTATCACCGGCGCATCTCGAGGCATTGGCCGTGCCATCGCTTTCAATCTCGCCTCACGAGGATGCTCTATCCTTGGTACCTGTACCGGCGATAAGGGCGTTGAAGCCCTATTAACAACCTTGAACGATGAGATCACTGAACGCGTCTACAAAGCCACATCTCGCGAGCGTCCTGCCGGTCAAAAGATCGGGGGAATTATCGCCGATGTTTTCGATAGCAACTGCGCCAAGATAATTGCCGATGCACTTGAAGAACTCTTCAACGGGCGGGTTGACATCTTTGTCAACTCTGCTGGAGATCCTATGCCTGGAGTCATCGGCCAAATGACAACCGATGAAATCCAACACAGTCTCCTGGGCAACATCCAAACCCCGGTACTCATTGTTGAAGAGCTTGTCCGAAGAAAATACTTCCAACCTAGCAGTCGAATCATCTACATATCATCCATCCGCTCTCGCCTCCCATGGGCCGACCAACTCATGTACGGCGCTGGAAAGTCCGGTGGCGAGTCACTCTGTCGAACATGGGCACAGGCTTTTGGTGGAAAAGACGAGAGATATGCATTCATGGCGGGAACAACGGCGAATGCTGTTACAGCTGGACTCACGGAAACGGATGCGGTCATGGATTGCGGACCGGAAGTGGTTAAGAAGTTTCAGGATGAGTTCTTTCCTACGCAAAGTATACCCAAGTTCGGACAACCTGAGGATGTTGCTGATGTTGTTGGAATGCTTTGTGGAAATGATGGAAGATGGATTACGGGATCTGTTATTAGTGCTAGTGGAGGTGGTATCAAGATGCAATGAAGTAGATACATGTCACAAATGCGGACCATTGATATCTTGCGATTTGATGGTGTTTATTGATGCCCAATGTGCTCAAGTCTAAACCGAACTACAAAGCTGCCAGGAGAGAAAGACACTACCCCGAAGGAAACTCCCAAAATTAATTAGGAATGCCGGCTTAACTGGTTTTGCCTCTTCTACCACCAAGTCGGGAAGATTAGTACAGATATCTTCGGTTAGTATTGAATCTGCGACTGATATCAGTGTTATCAAGCTTCACACAAAGCTCAAAAGCCTGGCTCTCCCCAATGATACCACCTTCCATCAAAGCCATGAGAACATTGCGAATATACTCATGGTTACAATCAACCTCCTTCAAGAGCTCTGGGGCAGAAACTGCATCAATGAGCGCAGAGACCTCGGCCACCCAAGATGTCGGGATGCTGGCTAGCTCAAAGTATTTGACCCCAACGCCATCTTTTCCAGGGTAAAAATTGGAAGTAAGAATCTCAGGGTATGATAGACCATGTCGTTTGCGGATTTCGTAAGTCTGCCACTGGTCTGTGGCATGGTCGAAGATGACGAAGATCCATGGCTTTCGGATCGTGGGGCTGAGAAGGTTGACAACGACGAAGAGCTGGGCGTGAGCTGTGTCACTAGAATGGGTGCATGGGTTGGAAGACATTTTGTTGGTTTCGTATGATGTTTCTGTTGATGAGGTTGAATGGTTTGGGGATGAGTACACTAACTTTGTTGTTATTTTGTAAATGATGGTTTATAGAACGGTTCGTAGAATTAGGGATGCTATATATGAATGTGATGACATTGAATCAGATCTTCAACATTGAATTTTGACTATATTTTGTGAATGTGCGGGTGTTTTGGGGCTGATACTGTTCGCAGCCCTGAATGGATGAACAGGCATGATGTTCTGCGCGTAACTGATTGCCGCAACAAGGCATACAACGTGTTCGCTTCACACCATTGAACTGACTCAAGCCTTGAATGAAACAATGGGGATGTGCCGTGAACAAAGAATGAGGTCCTCACTCACGGGCTTCGATGTCATTTGATTGCTCGAGATGACTGGTCCCATCACGGACGCCATGTTGTTCTCAAACGAGGTCCATTAATCACCATAAACCATCTTCCACCACGTCTCTCTATCATAGTTCCCACCACACAGTACAACCGCACTCGTCTGACCCGTTAATTTATGAGCAACCTTATTAAACCCCGCAAGAGCCAACGCCGAAAACCCATCAACATATTGCTTCTCCTGCAAAGCAAGTTGCCTCAAAGCAATCAAAATCTCCTGCTCCGTACAAGGAACAACATGATCAACCACTGTTTTCGCCAGACGAAACGCCATCTCATTCCTCGTAATATCGTTCGATTCAGACTCCGCTAATGTTGGGAAAGTTTCTGGTTCAACAATAAAACCAGCGGATAGCGACGCTGCTAATGTCATTGAATTGATAGCAGTGACGCCCCAGACTTTGACCTGAGGTCTCTCTTCTTCGGCGATGCGTTTTGCGTCTTTTGCAAAACAGCCGATTCCGCTGATCAGTGCACCGCCGCCCATGGGCACGAATATGTTGTGGATTCGCTTGTTAAAGCCTTCGAATTGCTGGAGAATTTCGACAGCGACGGTGCCTAGACCGCAGATGACTTGACGGTCGTCGTATGGTGAGAAGTAAGTATGTCCGGATAATTGAGCGAGATCATTGGCATGTGCTCTCGCTTCATTCAAGTTATCTCCAAAACGAACGATCTCAGCGCCATAGCGCCTGACTTTCTCAAGTTTATGAGGTTCGACAGTGTTTGGCATCACAATAGTAACTTCTGTTCCGAGAGCATGCGCCGCGAGGGTAGCGCCCATGGCATGGTTCCCCGTAGAAGCCGTCACGAAGGGTTTATTCGTGGGATTGTCGATCATTCTCGCCATTGCACCGCGGAAGTGATATGAGCCCGTTACTTGGTAATTCTCAAGTTTGAAGTAGACCTTTGCATTTTGTTGTTTGCCGGCTTGCTTTGCTGCGACAACGGGCGTGCGAAAGACGTAGAGTCTGTTGTAATACCATTTGCGGATGGCTTCTTCGCCGATGTCGTAAACTTCCTGGTCAATTGGCATGGTGAAGGCTGAAGAGTTGACGTGTTTAACCAGGTTCAAAACATGGAGTGGTCAATTGACGGGTCATACTGTAAGTCACGATAGCAGCAGACTAGATTGCCGGTGTTCAGCCTTGGGCCATATTGAGATGAGCTGTCAAAATGGTAATTGCTTGGTGATCTTCATATCAAATCTGGTTACGCGACGGGGAAAAGGAAAATCCCTCCACCAGCCATCAATCGCGCTGTGGGTCTAGGGAACATAAAGACTACTTAAATCTTACCTAAATTCATATACAGGTTTAGGTATTTCTTAACAGATAGCAGCCCCACAAGTCCCAGATGATAGGATATCATTGGCTGTATGAACTTCTTACTATCTCACCCAGTCCATTTCATGCGGGGTTCATGTACTTATCTCATCTTTCTCATTCTTCAGTGACTATCCGTACTCACTTCAATACCTCATTTCTTCCCCCCCAATCTTTATAAAATCTCATATTTCTCGCGTCTTGTTCATTTGGGATAGACTTTATGTTCGCGTCCTATGAACGCCGATGGAGCCATGCCAAAGACGACGTGCGGGATGTACTGAATGTCGAAGGAAGAAGGCCAAGGCATGCAATCGTTCACTTTCATTTGACACTCCAGCACTAACTTGCGTTTTCAGTGTGATGAGAAGAAACCATCATGTTCACGATGCTACAAATATCCACATCTATGCTCATATGAGTTGAGTGTCAAAGCGTTCAGAGTTGGCAAGTCCAAAATACCGAAGAATAAATTGGTATGCAGTACAATCATTTCCTTTCACAAACTTTGTTGGTAAAGCGCTGAAATGTATGTTGTTTGGCTAATGCGTTCAAAATTCCAGGCCATATCGCAGCCAGCCCCAGTTTACAGTTCGGCAGTTATTGACTCTTCAGCGCCACCACAATCACCTTCGATTATCTTTGAAAGTGAACTCGAGCCTTTTGTTGCTCTATCAAACACGCCTGATAACTCATCTAATTCATCATCACTGCAAAATGATCCAGATCAAACCCATTTCTCTTTTCCTACACAGACCCAACCAAGTTTCAGTCTCTCTGTTTCCCTTCCATTTATACCTACCCTACGCAGCGACCCGCAAGGACTCTATTTCCAACATTTCGTTATACACACTGCTGGAGTCTACTTTCCACTACAACCAGATGTAGCTTTGGGTTTAATACTGCCCGCAGCTGATTCTAGCTCTTGTATGCTGGGTGCTATGGTTGCCGCTAGCAGCAGCCAACTCTTTAGAATGGCGCGTAATCCGGATTCACGGAACACGGCGATAATGGCAACTGTCGAGTGCCTAGAGAATCTACGTGAAGCAATTACTGTCCCCACGTTTGGGAACCAAGGAGTGACTATACTTCCAACCACCTTGATGTTGGCTACGACCTGCGTTTGCGCAGGGGATACTGCGACTTTCAGAAAACACCTCAACGGAGCACTTAATATTGTCCAACGTGACAAGTCAAGATACAGTTTGGATCCACTATGGTGGTTGAGTCTGAAGTGGCTTGTTCACCTCTTGTTGATGAATAGACTATCAGGACTTCCCTTACCTACACGGCAAAGAAGGGGTTTCATCGACTGGGACTTCTTGCTGACATGTATGCCAGACCTCGGCCGTATAGATGGTGCGTCCGGGTTCTCTCGAGAGTTGGTGGCTGCACTGGATATGGTTTGTCAGCTGTCTGAACCAAGCTGTATCGATACAGAATCAGCAGACTTATCGCACGATGAAAACCTATCAAGGAAGGCTTCGATTCGCCACCTTGAGGGTCGGTTGATCAAGCTCCGAAGCAAACAAGCTCCAACAGTGCAAGACTTGGTCTTTCGAACAGAGCTAGAGAGTAGCCATATGTTGTTCACCGACGCCACGCTGCTATGTCTTTACAGACGCGTTGATGAACTGCCAAAAAATGACATCAAAGTCCAAACGACAGTTAACTCGATCATTGAGTCATTGGAACGAATCGACAAGGAGTCTCGGGTCCATGCACAACTATTGTGGCCACTTCTCTCTGCAGGATGTGAGTCAACAATTAATTCACAGCGAAACATCGTTATAGAGAGAATGGAGAACATGGCTACCCGCGGCTTAGGAAGTTATGAAAACGTGCTCGAGTTCATGAGAAATTACTGGATGAATGGAGGCGATATGAGATGGGATGTATTCGCCAAGCAAACAGGAAAGGACCTTGTGCTGTTCTGACGATGTCAAAAGATGGCGTGAGTGAGTCCCAACTCGTATTTGCGCCTATACCACGTCTGTTCGGCTTAGCGGATATTCTCGGAGGGCCTCAATAGAGTGAAGCTTCATTTGAGACACGATATTCACCGCCGTTCATAGTTTTCAAAAAGCCCTTTGGTTGGAGTAATGAAAGGGGGCATTACTACCTCACTCGGCCGTGGCATTCTGTTTGGAAGGTAACCTCGGCAATCGTCTGCGGCGATCGACAATATCAGTTCCACATATGGCTGAAAAAGCTTGTTCCCCAGAAAACTCTTGGCCATATTTGAATGCAATGACTAAAAATCATCATCATCAACTTCACAAGCAAATTCAGGCTCGGTCCTTTACCGGCGGTGACAAACTTGCATGAAATCATTGTCATTCCAATTTTAACTATGATTTAAAACCCTCAGTCACTGTATATTGATGGAAGTAGATACCGGAAGAGAACTAGTCGTGGAAATGATGCCAAATGTGAACTAGTGATTATTCCATCACGGAAAAATGTCGTGGGTTTGGTGAGACCAAGGTAGTAGGACCGAGTACTGCCACTTGGCTCGGTTTTCTGGGAGATCATACTCTGAATAGAGCATACAACAGCTGCAAAACATACAAAATCCGGGGTCAGAATCCGGGGCTACAGCCGAGGATGTATGCTAAACATCTGCAGATACAACCCAAGTCCACTTACACATGCGGGGACGGCCCGAATAAACGTGCAGAATAAACTTGCGACGGTATGAACCTTAAGAATAGAATTCTTCCAAGCGAAGATGATATAGCCAAGACAACACATGTAAAGGAAGATTTACCAAATCTGTGCTAGTATGCATAAGCTCCGGAGCACAATAGGGAGGTCGCGGCTGAAAGCCCGCCCTACGAACCAGTGAAACAAAATCGCTAGATGATAAATGGGTCTGATACCATGTTCATTTCCTGCCAGGAACAAAGGCTCAGGTGTGCGGGTGCATGATAAGCGCAGGGAACACGCGGAAACTCCGCTGTCAACTGACACTCATTGGTGCATCATCGGGCCGATAGAGGGCTTTTGGAAGTCATCTGGTGTATCCCTGTTAGGGTGATCACCCTGCACCTACAGTGCACTGAGAGCCAAGACAGCCTAGAGAGGACAGTCTCAACTTCAAACGCTCGTGCACCCCAGCTTCTGATGACGTGACCCCGCAGAACTAACCAATCAAACTCGGACTTCGTACCCGGAAGTTTTTGATTGAATCAGGCCCAAGTTTGGGCGCTTGATCTGCTGTTAACCCGCTACTAGCAATCCTTCGTCCTTTCTATCCAAAGTTATACCACTGCAATTAAACCCTTCCCTATTCGAAACATACTATCCAGTTTGTCTTCACCACTAAACATTTTATGATAAAAGGCCTTTGTCCCGCCATGTCTTGAACTCAAACATCACCCTCAAGCCTTCTGTTCATCGTCTCTGTTCACCATGAAGTTCCTCCACCTCGCAACGGCCCTCATCGCCAGCTTCAGTCCGCTTGCGTCCGCAGCGGATGCAAACGCTTGGAAGTCGCGAAACATTTACTTTGCGCTTACTGATCGTATTGCGCGAAGCAGTAGTGATAACGGTGGCGGTTCGTGCGGGAATCTCGGAAATTATTGTGGTGGAACTTTCAAGGGTCTTGAGTCTAAGCTTGATTATATCAAGGGCATGGGCTTTGATGCCATTTGGATCACTCCTGTTGTTGAGAGTAAGTATGCCGAAATGCGCATGAATAGTGATTAACAGGTTGGATAGACACTGATGGCGGATACCATGGATACTGGGCCAAGGACCTTTACAAGGTCAACTCCAAATACGGAAGTGCAGATGACTTGAAGAGTCTGGTCAGCTCTGCTCACAAAAAGGTAAGAGCTCATCTATCCTTTGCCAAGCCTACTTCGTCGGACCGACCAAAGACCGCCAAGGACACTTTGATTCAAAATAATTCACATGCTAACTGTCGCAGGGCATGTACGTCATGGCCGATGTCGTCGCAAACCACATGGGCAAAGGAATCCAAGACCACAGACCCGAGCCTCTCAACCAGCAGAGCTCATACCACAACCCCTGCGACATCAACTACAACAACCAAAACAGCATTGAGCAGTGCGAAATCGCTGGACTTCCCGACCTGAAGACCGATAGTGACAGCATCCGCAAGATCCTCTACGACTGGGTCAAGTGGCTCGTCAACGAGTACAGCTTCGACGGTATTCGTATTGATACTGTCAAGCATGTTGAGAAGGGCTTCTGGAGCGGTTTCCAAGACGCCGCTGGTGTCTACGCTATCGGTGAGGTCTGGGACGGAAACCCTGACTACCTCGCCGGTTACGCCCAGGTCATGCCTGGACTCTTGAACTACGCTATCTACTACCCCATGAATCGCTTCTACCAACAGAAGGGTGAGCCTGGAGACATTGTATCTATGCATGAGGAGATCAGCCAGAAGTTCCCTGATCCTACCATTCTTGGAACTTTCATCGACAATCACGACAACGCTCGCTGGCTAAGCCAGAAGAACGACAAGGCTCTCCTCAAGAACGCTCTAGCATATGTCATCCTCGCCCGAGGTATCCCAATTGTGTACTACGGAACTGAACAAGGCTATGCTGGAGGCAACGACCCCGCCAACCGCGAAGATCTCTGGCGAAGCGGCTTCAACACCAACAGTGATCTGTACCAGCACATCAAGCGCCTCTCAGCAGCTCGCTCAGCCGTTGGCGGTCTTAAGGACAATGATCACAAACATCTTATGTCTGGAGACAGCACATATGCCTGGAGTCGTGCTGACGGTGACCTGATTGTTCTTACTATCAACCGCGGCCAGGGATTCTCTGGAGAGAAGTGCTTCAACACTGGAAAGAACAACAAGCGCTGGAATAAGGTGTTTGGACAGGGTAGTGTTCAGGCTGATGGTAATGGAAGGGTTTGCGTTCCCTACTCCAACGGCGAGCCTGAGGTCCTGGTTGCTGCCTAAGCATGAGGCTCGACTAGGAGACATAAAATGGAGATGACTTAGTACTGGATACGGTCTTTACCTTGAACTTTCTCTTCGTACATGTTTTATAGCTTGAGCTCAGCTAAAATCTTTATTTCCTTTGATGACGATCTGTGCATCCATCTTGTCATAATACCATGGTTTGAGTGATCAAAAAAGTGTTCAATTATCCCCAATAAGGCCTCGATGCTCAGCGGTGGCACGGTATTTGTGTAAACCCCAGATCGTCAGCGTTGTCCCCCATTCTACAAATGCCAAGAAGAAGACCGAGGACTGGTGGCGGTGCGTGCATGCACAGCCTCTTTAGGTTTCCTCCACTTTGTCAGCTCAATTCCTTCTGCTTATCTTCCTCGAGCATCTTTCAATCATTCACAGCATTCCTTCCAATCCATATCAAAACTCACTCGATGCCTCGTTACTTGTACTCCCCCTTGCTCCCTCTGGAACTGCGGCTTTTAGAACTGCAGCCTGGGCTGCCTGAGGACCCTCTTGCTGGTACACTGCTGCATCGAATTTTATCACCTGAAGAAAATGAAATACCTGATTTTGAGGTATTATCATACTGCTGGGGTGACCAGTCTCTGCCAGAGCCTATTCAGCTCAGGAACGCACCTTCAGGAGGTCAAGGGCAGCAAGTCCAATATGCTGCGGAAGGACATGTTGATATTGGACCAAATTTGGCCGCTGCTCTACATGTCTTGCGACACCCACAAGAGAAGCGCACCCTCTGGTGCGACTCTATCTGCATCAATCAACAGGATGTTCAGGAACGTTCATCTCAGGTTCGACGTATGGCAGATGTGTATCAATCTGCGAGAAGCGTTATTGTTTGGTTGGGCCCAGAAACTAGTTGGAGTGTCATGCTTATGACTATGTTCCGGGACATAGGGGATCGAATTGAATCCGTAATTTTGGATCACCGCAGCTTCCGGCTCCGTTTCTGTTTCTACGACCCAGCCGACGTCCCTAAATACTTGGGTGGAAAGGGCCTTCCAATAGGCACGGACGAATGGCGAGCTGTGGAGCAGATGGTAGCGTTGGACTGGCACAAGCGTTTATGGACTTTACAAGAAATTGTCTTAGCAAACCAACAAACGGCTGTGGTAAAACTGGGTAAGGAAGAAATATCGTGGGGTAAGTTTAAAGAGGTAATGGCACTGCTCTACGCTCGCCCACCTGCAGGTGAGCTTTTGCTTGACCCTGGGACTTATAATTCAAACAGCAACATCCTTGGTTCCAGAAATATTCAATGCGACAAGACCGAGCCCCTGGAGGACAATTGGCTAGAAACTATGGCGATTGCAAACATGTACCAATGTTCTGACAATCGAGACAGAGTCTTTGGTGTCCAAGGACTGGTGGCACCTGAGTTCGCCTGGTCTATTGTGCCAGACTATACAAAGTCCACAAAGGAAATATTCACTTCAGTTTGCATCGACCATCTCCAAAAGGTTGGCAATGTTGAGTTTTTGTCATTTTGCAATGCCGCAACACTTCCTAGTTGGGTAGCTGATCTCGAACGCCCTATAAAACCCCCTGCTTTCGACTCCCATGCAGGAGGCCTTGCTCCGAATGCCGCTTATCTGATCGAGCCTGGCGTACTGGGGGTCGCTGGAGTATCATGCGATGTGTTATCGAGCGACCCTGTTGTTCGGCCAGAAGGGGTTTGGTCAGTGGCCGATCATCGTCAATGGTTCATCGACAGTGTTCTGGCCTTTGCTGGCAATGACGAACTACGGCATTATGATGACGAATATCTGAATAAAATGGTTATTGCGCTGACTTGGGGAGAGGTTCAAGATTTTAGCGTTCAAAGGCTTCATCCCCCAGAGAATTGGTGTCTTCGTTCACTGGAGGAATGGAGGAACAGAATACGGCGTTGGATCGCCAACTCTCCGGAAGAGGAAGAGAATTTTGGAGATCCTGGGCATAATAACAATTCATATCTCGGCAGCTTATCCAGAGTTTCTTCAGTCAGTGCTGTTGCAGCAACTCGTGATGGAAGTTTCATTCGTGTCATGCCAGAAAGCCGCTGCGGTGACATAGTCGTCGTATTTCTCCGTGCACGAAACGCGATAATTCTGCGACCCCAAGCAGGATCTGATTCCTATCGCGTCATCGGTCCTGCTTACCATCCCGACTTCGATGCAGCTCAGGCGCTAATTGGCGACGACTTTCGCGGTTGGGTGAGAATATATGACCGGGAGAGAGCTATGTTTGGATATTACAAGGAGGGTCAGCCTGTACGTATAACCGATCCTCGACTGGATGACATCCCCTTCGAAGATGGATGGAGACAAGTGGTGAAAGATGGACGATGGCCATATTGGTACCGCCCGGGAGATACACAATACTCGATATATGATCCTCGAATGTCAGAGACTGCATTAAAAAAGAGAGGTGTTCCGGTTCAGAGGTTTCGGCTGATATAAAAAGCATGGTACCGTTGGTAGGTGTTGGTGCGGTCGACTTGGCCGCAGATTTGTATGGTCAACCACCTTTCACCAGAATCTTGGAATTGAGAAGACGGATATTTTGGGTGATATATACGCTTGTCCTCGGAAGCTGAACTAGCCTCCAAAGTTGGTACAGCACGTGCCGAATCATGGGTTGGGTATTGGCGGGTGAGTTAGTCCTGAATTCTGAATTGAGCAATAGTGAAGCTGATGATGGCCAGTCTCCTAATTCACAGTGAGAGGGGTACCTGACACTCCCTCGCTATGATTGGTGGATGGCAACCAAGCCAAGCGATGAAAGAGGTTTAGATTGAATGGCGCGATTAACTTTAAGATAAGGACAGGATCGAGAACTGCGTCGCTTAGGATTTTTCGTCCTTTGTAACATAACGACAGATTGAACGCGTTCACTATGGTCGTCGGCGGCTGGGAACACGCTATGCGCAGAGCCGCAGATCGCGGTCTGCAGACGCTCAAAGTCAACTGGCATCTCGGCTTCACTTCATTCGGTGGGCCGCCTGTTCACTTCAAAATTGTTAGCATGGGATGCTCCTTACGATTACTTTCACCACAACTGACCGAAACAGTTTCATGACAAGTTTGTTAGCAAATTAGCTTGGATCGATGAGCAAATTGTACCTTCTCATCGCACATTCACACCGCGCAATGACTAACCGTGTGACCAGTATCAAGAGCTTTTTAGCGTCTCGCAGGCTCTTTCGGGTCCTGCTAGCACGAAAATGTTGTACTGCATCAATCTGCTCCACGGCGGTGTATTCGAGGCTATCCTGGCATTTCTCATTTGGAGGTGAGCGGCCAATCCAAAGCTTACGCCTGGTGGCATGTCTAAACACCCACGAATAGTTTACCTGGATGCTTTGGCATGTTTGGACTGTCTATCGGAGTCTCCAGTATTGGCGACACTCTTCCTCGTGCCGTATACGCCCTTCTGTCAGGCCTGAATGCTGCGACAGTCGGAATTATTGCTCAGGCTGCAGTTGAACTCTCAGAGAAAGCAATCACCGACCAACCTACGCGACTCGTCCTTTCAATCACCGGCGCGGCCGGGATATTGTATAACGCCCTTTGGTACTTCCCAGTTCTTATTGCCACAGGTGGATGTTGCACTGTTATCTACGACTATCGCTGGCTTCACCGTCCAGTTCGAGCAGTGAAAAGGACTATTCTCAAAGCGAGGAGAGGGAGATCGACAGAGACACACAATATTCAAGGTGCTGAAAATGGCACAGATAGGAACGTCAATGATTCAAGCATTGCCCTCCGCGAGCAAGAAACGTCGGGGCCAAGAGAGGATGAGCCGCGCGTCGTCCCCCAAGAATACCGCCTGAACTTCTCCTGGAAATCTGGCACGGCGATTATCGCAGCTTTTCTCGTCACTTTGGTCGTCGTGGTCGCCCTTCGAACTTTGCCCGATGCTCCCCTCCTGTACAAACTCTTCGCCAATTTGTATCTTGCCGGGACTATCATTTTTGGAGGCGGCCCTGTGGTCATTCCCCTCCTGCGCGAGTACATTGTTGCCGAGGGGTGGGTTACACCGCGTGACTTCTTGATCGGCCTTGCTATTGTTCAGGCTTTCCCAGGGCCAAACTTTAACTTTGCTGTGTTTCTGGGGGGCTTGGCAGCTGCTGGTAATGGATACCCTGCCATAGCGGGGGCATTGATTGCTTATCTTGGAATATTTGTTCCCGGGATGGTTCTCGTTCATGGCACAATGGGCGTCTGGGGGGTTTTGAGGTCGCGACGTTGGGTCAAGTCAGCTATGAGAGGCGTCAACGCTGGCGCTGTCGGATTGATCTACACGGCTGTGTATCGGATTTGGCAGGTGGGATATATCGATCAGGGCTTTCAATCTGGCAAGAGTTTGGCTGATGATCCTTGGTGGGTTGTTGTCACCGCAACGGCTTTTGTTGGAGGACGATTCTTTGGTGTCCCTCCGCCGTTGGCTATTGTTGTCGGTGCTTCCTTGGGTTTACTGAGATACGGTATTGTCACGGCATAAAGTTCAAAGCTTCAGATTAGTGAATGTTTGCAAATCTTTATATAGGCGCTATTGAGCCACTAAAGACTTAGTATTCTAAGTTGCAGTGCTATGATCAAATAGAATAAAACTGAAAAGAAAACAACAAATAACATACCCAGAGACCTTGCTACATTTCCAAACCTCTCCCGATACAAATATATCAGTGCAACCTGAAAGTAGCATGCCGCTTATCCCATGGATCCTCCTTGTAGGAACGCCCGGCATCCTTCTGGAATTTGTACGGCTCCACGCCAAGAACCTTGTTAGCGTCAATCTGCAAGCATGCTGCGCCCTGTATGCCGTTCTCAGTCCCATGGTTGTTTTGGGGCCTATAATCTTCCATGCCCTCTAGCCGTTCAATCAAGGACTGGTGTAGAATCGCGCCTCTTAAGATATCGCAGTAGGAGCGGTTGTTAGGCCAAAACCTATAGGGTTCCCATCCAGCCTTCGACTTCTCCTTATCATCGTTCAGCTCCCATCGAGGAACAAAGAAAAAGAGCTCTAAGAAACAGCATTATTAGCCGTTTTGCTATTTTTGTCAATCACACTCTGACTTACCCATGATATTCCATAGTAAGACCTTGAAAAAGGTCGGGCCGCGTCCCCAAGACAGGCAATCGTGCATAAATCCTTTGACGACGTTGGTTTGAACACTCTCCTTGTTCATCCAGCCCTTGAACTCGTCAAGCTTGGGGGTAAACCAATGGACTGCGGCAAGGGGTTCTGCCTGGCCCACACGATCGACCTCACGAATCATCCATTCCAGCGCCATATCGCTCATCTGCAAAGCGTCGAGCCTCCCGACATCAAGAGGGACCTTAGAAGCATTGGCATTGGCATTCCCGTTCTTGGCAGCTTCCTTGGCAGCGTCTTCGGCGGCAGCCTCCACAGCATCTTTCTGGGCAGGCCACCCACCACCAATGTCGCCGTGGTTACCAGGAAACCATACTTCCCGAATGTCCTGACCCTTCTTGCCTTCCTTATGGATATATCGAATATCTTGGGCGAGCAAAGCAGGCTTGAACTTTACACGTTTCTCATCAACAGCAACAGCATGACGAATATGTTTCGCCGTGCCGGCCACTGTCATAGGGGCTGGTGCACTAGACTCAACAACCTTGACAGAGTTGACACAATCCCATATGCCAAGAAAGAAAACCTGGATGTTCTCGTGTTTCGTAGGGTTGGTGGTCCTCGCATTGCGGCAAAAGGTCTCTCCAAAAGCCTTCATCTCCTTCCGCTTCTTCAGCGTCTTGTCACTATATTTGAACTTTTCAACTCCAGCAAGCATGCCTTCTTCATGCTGATCACAAGGCCTCGTGGTGCCGTTTTGAGCCAAATGAGTGGTCTCTGATGCGCGTTCGTTAGAGCAGTTACCATTCGTCTCGGTGTCACTTGGCTTGTAGGCGGTCTTTTTCTCTGCTTTTTGCGCTACGACACGGTCGGCACTCTCGTGCTGGAGAGTATCCAGGTAGAGCCGATATGAAAAAGGGACCATTTCCTCGTTACCCTTGCACAGAAGACCTACCTTGTTCACTAAACGCGCCAGATATTTGGCAGTGTAAGCCCCGCGGCTGAAGCCAAAAATGTAAATTTTGGCATCCTATAGATCCCTCGTGTGAGCGGTAGCACTTTGGTTATGGGCAACACACAACTCACGTCTTCATAATATCGCATCAAAAAGCGATAGCCGGCCATGACATGGGCGTCAAAAGTTGTGCCAAAACCCTAGTCAATGACTTTTGAGGCCTTGCTCTTTATCTCGCCGAGTTTCGTCTTGTTAACAGATGTCTCATTGATATCATAGGTGCCGATGCCAGCTTTTCAATTGTTAGAAGGAGATACCATTGTGTTCAAACCGAAGTCTATTCAGGAACCTTCCTTTGTGATAGAACCTAATTTTCCTAGCTTTTCTCTGTTTCCACTGCAACCTTCATAGCCAGTCTAACTTTTCATCCTTAAATATGCCCTTTTCCCTGAACCTTCTTCTAATTAACTTTGCCTACAGCTACCTTCTATCCTAAGTTACCAGTTAACTTATCCTTTTTGAGGCTTTCCTGGAAGCCGCTCCTATTAATTAAGTAATAACCCTAGCCAGACTATATTTACTCTAAGGGTAGGGATATAAGCTACTTATTAATTATGGCAGCTATCTATAAGCTTTATAAGCTCCT
>JABCJY010000582.1:0-30775 GCA_013184415.1 Fusarium concolor
CTTGATTTCCTGGCCAGACCTGACAACCTTGATCTTTTGAATCTTGCGATTGATTGGGGCCTGTGCTGGTTCAACAGAAGGAGCAGGCGTGGAGGCAGCCGATGGAATCTCGGTGGTAGCAGTACCGCCACTTGTTCGCTTGCCTTTCTTCTTAGGCGGTGCCTGAGCCGACTCTTCAACTCCATTCGGATCGTCACGGAATCGTTTCTGTCGCTTAGGCCGGAAAGAGTAGGATGACTCGACAGTGTGGTTGGATTCTTCCGAGGAGGCAGTGGTAGGGCGAGATTCGCCGTTGTCGGCGATTTCGGTTTCAGGCGTAACCTCACTGAAGTAGGACTTGGGGAGCTTGAGAGTAACGAGCTGTCGGCGGACAGGTGGCTTTTCTCCCTTCTCCTCAACTTCATCTTCCTCTTCCTCCTCCTGAGGTTCATCATCGACAAACTCATTAGGATCAGCTTCCTCGTACCTGACGGCAGGCCGAGCGCGGCCGCGGCGAGTGGACTTTGCAGGCGATTCCTGAGCGGGCTCTTCGGCTTCTGGGGTTGGTGCAGGGTCCTCAGTGGTAGCAGCATTCTTACCACGAGTGCCACGCTTGCGTCTGGTCTTGGGACCCGATGCCTCATTGTCTGAGGCAGCCTCGTTGTTAAAGCTGACTGAAAGGTTGGTTAGAGGCTCATCCTCAGCGTTGGCATTCTTGCGTCGACGGCCACCACGAGTCGGTACAGGAGTTGAGCTTCGGCTAACATCCTGTGTCGCGGGGTCGAAGAGTTGAACAGGCTTGCGCTGACGTTTGCCGACCACCTCATCCGTCTCTGTGGCCTTAACGGTCTGTCGGGGCTGGTTTCGCAAAGAGCGCCCGCGTGTCATGATTCCAACCTGCTGGGTCTCAGGGTTTTGCTTGCCAATCTTGGAGGGGTGAGGATCATATTCAAAGCCGTAAGTAGCAGCCATGATGCGATCCTGGCCTTGGAGATAGCGAGTCTCATTCAAGCCTTCCTTGTCCCGAGATTTGTATCCCTTGACTGCAAACTCAGGCTCTTCGTAGTTGACACCATGCTGGTGCAAGTTGCGAGTACGGGCTTCGTACTTGGCATCGGCAGCTCGTCGACGGAGAGAATTCTCATAATCATCGACGACCGCACCCAAATCGTTCCACTCGTCCTGCCATTGAACCATGGAGACATTGACAGCCTCGAGAAGTTCGTACAGATCTTCAGTGGACATGTCTTCGTAGTTCTCAATGGCGGAAATGTACTCCTCGGGGTCTCTAAGCTTTCTATATTTGTAATAACGGGTACGTTCTGGAACTTCTTGAGATTCAGAGACGTCAGCGTCATCACCATCCTCTCCGACAGGAGCAGGTGAGTTGAAAGCTGTAGGATCTGTAGAGTCCGGCACAGGCGAACCACGTGTGGGAGTGTTGAGTGCTGGTGTAGGTGCTTCGAGACCTGCGCCATCGGCAGCATCATCCTGATCATCTACCATAGGCTCCATGTCGGCGCCTTCTCGATCAATATCCTTGGCTTCAGATGTTGTGTCATCGTTTGCGCCGTCCTCCTCAGAACGGCCCTTCTTCTCTGGATATAGTACAAACTCGCCATCAACATAAGGCTTGAGGTGGGACCAGCGCCCAACGGGGGTAGGCTGTGGCATTGATTCCATAGGGATTCGTTGAGAAACAGGTTTTTGGGGACTTGATTTTGTTTCTGAAGGCGCAGAGGAAGCAGGGGTTTCGATAGTCTCAGCGGGAGGCGGAGTGGGAGCTTTCAATTCAGTAGGGCTCGAAATGGTGGCTGGTCCCTCTCGAGTGAGAGGAATCTGAGGTGAGTCTGGAATTGGAAATTCGTCGGCAATGGCAGGCACTTCCGTGGACTCTTTGTCCTCATTGTTTGCAAGGCTTTCATTGTTCAGCTGCTCGCTCTCTAAGTCACCATTCATCTCCATAGGTGTGGAGACATCGTTGGGAGTGTCATTTTGGGGGGATGCAATGTTCTCGATAATCTGCTGAGATTGTTCGACATCTCGAGCAGGCGATGGTGATGGTGATTTTGAAGGTGACTTTGGTAGTGATGCAGTGAAAGTTTTTGATGGTAATGGCGACGACACCGCTGCAGCTGCAGGCTCAGATGCAGGCGCAGGCTCTTGTGCAACTTGTTGTTCGGGCTCTTGTGGTGCAATTTGTTGTTCAGATTCTTGGGCAACCTCTTGCATAGGTTCTTGTGCAGGTGCTTGCGCGGGCTCTTGTGTAGACTCTTGTACACGCTCTTGAGGATCAAGCGGCGCGGCATCAGCCATTTCGACATCTTCAGCAGGATGCTCTGCTTGGACGGGATCGATATCCATCTTGTCCATCTCGTTTATCTTGTCTTGATGTAAACCCAATGGCTTTTCTGGTGATTCAGGTATATGATCGAGATTTGAGTGATGAGGTGCTTCTTCCTTGATGTTGGTGTTGGTGTAAAAGGAATTAGGTTCAGCAGAATCTTGGGGAATAAGTTCAGCAGTGGGGGCTTCAGCGGTACCATTGACAGGTTCAGGCTCAGATGCAGGAACGATAGGTGAATGAATAGATTCACTCTTATTGTTCTCGCCGGCTGCAGCTGGCAGCGGTGCTATTGTCGGTGCTGGCACTGACACTGATACTGACACTGGCGCTGCCACTGCCTCCGGTTCAGCCTCAACTGGCTTAGAATCCGGCACTGCTGTGGCGGCCGGTTCAGATTTTGCATCTGGCACTGCCACCGTTTCTAATTCATTAACATCTTCTGCGGCAGGAGACTTTTGCTTTGTACTCAAAGTTTCCGACTCGGGTTCCACTTTGGGAAGTTTTTCGGTCTGCGGCTCTGCAGACTGAGATACAGGTTCCTCGATAGAGGTACTTGTAGGTTCCACAGCAGAAGAATCTTTCTCTGGGGAGATCTGCTCTACCACGGGAACAGCTGTGGTCGCTTTTGCTTGAGGTTCAAGCTGATGATTCCCACCAACCTGAGGCGCGGCAAACGCATCCTTGGTCGAATCATTTTTGGGTGACTTTTTAGGTGAGCCTTTTGGTGACATCTTAGACTGAGGGGATGAGTTATTTGAATCAGCAGCGTCTCTAAGCTCAGAATCATCAACATCTGAGTAGTAGGCACCGACTTCAATTGTGTCTTGAACGTCGTTATCGTCTTCCTGCAGAGCAGCTTGATGATATGCCTTCAGGTCACTTGATTTGCGTGTCGGATTCCTCCGGCGATTGGACGGAGTGTCAGCACCCATAGAAGCGCCTCGTCTCTTTGAGTCATTGCTGTAAAAGTCATCAGTGTCGAAATTGACTTCCGATCTTCGCTTCTTGCCACGTGCTGAAGACGTTGAATTGGGAACGAGAACATCGTCGTCGATGTGTTCAAACGTGTAATCCACGCGAGCACGCTTACGCAGACTGTGGCCGCCCTTTTTGGGGCCATGCTCACCCTCATCTGGAATTGGATAGTTATCCATAGTAGTAGAACGCTTCTTCGAATTGGAATTGCGACTACTACTTGGAGGAGAGAAAGTGAAGGAGTGTTGCAGAGGTTTCGTTGTGCGGCGACTACCAACACCTTGAGGCGTGGTATTAGTCTGAGCGTGAGCAACAACAGGGCTTGTGAGTGGATTCAAGTCAAAAGAAGCCTCTGAAGCAGAAGTAGGAGAAGCAGAAGCTCCTAATTGACGGCGACGTTGTGGCATCCGGCGCGAGCGGTCCATTGTCAGCCAAGAGAGGCTTTGGTTCTGGCTGAGACTGAGATGAGGCTGGGATCCAAGTTTACAGCAAGGACGTGTAGTGGCCAGCCGGGCCCGCGAGAGGCGTCATGCGAGTGCTTAGAAAGTGCAGTGCGCAGTGTTAAACAACAAGTACACACAAGACGTGGAGCCTGAAAAGTATAATCAGGCAAAGGCAAGGGCAGGTTTAAGGAGGATGAGGCTCAAAGTGCGTGGATATGAATGAATGAGATGAGCGTGTCGGATGGAGTAAGAGAAACAAGCCAGGGCAGAGAAAGAATTTTGAAGTACAGGGAATTGGCGGCAACTTGCAAAAAAGCACAAGACGCCAAAGTAAAAAGCAAGGCAAAGGTAAAAGACGCCCTTAACAATACTGCAACGGGAAAGAATTATCTTAATGCGCCTTTCAGCCAGCGGCGATGGCTTAACCAAGAGCGCAGTGCAATATGGCTAGAGACGTGGGTGATGAAGACAAGACAGTCTCCTTTTGGCTCTGATGTTGGTCTCCCATCGATTTTCTCGAGGTGTCGTGGTCCGAATAAGCCAGCCAAGGCTAGGCCAGACCCGCCTGGGGGGCCTTGCTGTTAGTGGTATCCTGGCCACTGAAGGCTGCTCGCTCACAAGGCTCAGGGACCTGGGAAACTGTCGGGTACGTACCTGCCCCAGCGGCCCCTTCTCCGGGGTTCCTCCAGGCCAATCAGGCAACTCTAATTCCACGGAACTACACGGCGCTAGTACAACCTAGGCATGAGCATGACCGTGTCGTCTGCTGCAAATCACTGGGTGTTAGTGGTTGCTTTGCTGTTGTAAGTCGCAGGTGAACCAATCAAAGTACTTGCTGAGTACTCCGGCTGAGCTGTTGGTGAGGCTTGAAGCCCACAGAATGAGGTGTCATCGGTGAGTAGCCGGTAAGTAGATGTTTCATTAACATCAGCAATTACACCTTGATGCTGCGGTAGAGGAGATTATCTTAGGAATGCTGCAATGATATCATTCTCATTGGAAGCAACTTCAATTGCAAAGGAAATATTGTAGATATTTACGAAGCCTTTTGTCCTATCTTACTATAGGGATGTAGCCGATCATCCATATGGGTTCGGAAACAGCACGTGTTTGACGTTCCTGCCTTGCCGACGCTCTAGACCCTTGCAGCTGTACCTACCTCCAGAGCTCCAACCATCTCCCTCGATTCCCTCTCGTTTTGCGCCAAACAACCTTCTTTCAACTCCCCGCCCTTACCAAATCATCACCACGACAGCTTTCGACAAGCCATAAGGACGCAATTATACAACACCACACTCTTTTCTGGTTGCAACTTTAGCCGATACCTAAAATCATGGCGTCGAAAAAGACCAAGCCTACTGCTGGTGACGACGTCGATGTTGACGAGCTCTTCTCTGGCCTTGACCGCGAGAAGAAGCCCAAGAAGACTACCAAGTCCAAGCCTACCTCTGCCGCATCGAAGGCAATTGCCGATCAGGATATTCTCGCCGATCTTGAATCGGAGCTGGCTGAGCAGCCCTCACGACCTCATACCCCCCGCCTTAAGGATGCTGCCCGCCGTTCCACAGCAACACCCCCCGCTGGTGACCCTCGCAAGTCTACAGATAGCGCACGCAGCCTGAAAGCAACATTCACACCAAGCGCCACAAGCTCAGAACCCACGGAGACGGAGAAGAAACCAACATCTGAGCCGGTTCAGCAAGAACCTGCCCCCCAAGCCTCTGGTGGAGGATGGTGGGGTGGTATCTTGTCTACGGCCAGTGCTGCCATGAAGCAAGCTGAAGCCGCTGTCACCCAGATTCAACAGAATGAAGAGGCAAAGAAGTGGGCAGATCAGGTCAAGGGAATTAGAGGACTTGATGTTAACACTCTGCGAACCTACGGTATGTTTGAGTTCAGACGTTGAAACCTTGGAAATAAGCTAACTGGGATTTAGGTGACGAACTTCGACATCGTGCTCTGCCTACCTTTACCAACATCCTTCATACTCTTGCGCCTCCTATTAGCTCCCATGAGCGCCTCCTCATCCATATTACCCACGATCTTGTCGGCTACCCGTCCCTCGACCCTCTCATTCACAACGTCTTTGGCCATGTGATGGCACAGGTCGAGGGTGGTGACCTTCTCGTTATCCAACGAGGACAGGAGAGCCACTCTCGACGTAGTACCGATAGTGCTGCTGGATGGCATGACGGACCTTGGTGGAGACAAGCTGATACTCCCCGTGAGCTCGGATTGATTAAGGGACTGCCCGAGGGAACCAAACTTTGCCGCGCCAATGCCGAATCTCATGCGAACGAATACTTCTCCGCTAACGGTGGCGTGGAGGCGGCCAAGCGCAAGGCTACCGAGGATGTGAGCGAAACCAACCCTGTTAGAACTTCGGACCTGTTCCTAGCTGTTCAGGCAATCTCTGTGGACGCAGACAAGAACCTGTTTGCTCGCACCGCTTCTGCAGAGAAGGAGAAGGACTCTTCTGATGTTCAAGACCAAGATGAAGACGAGGAGCTCATTTGTTTTGCCGTCTTTATTCTGGATCCTGTTCATGATATCGAATTTTACACCGTTAGCCAGTCTGTTCCTGCGCGATGGGTTCAGTGGCTTGATACTCCTGCCCCTCTCACTCCTCGTTCTGGCGAGGATAGCGATGTACTAGACGCCAACATTCCCGAAGAGATTAGGGACATCATTGAAAGTGGCGGTGTTGATCCTCGTGAATGGGTGGCTGAGTGGCTTGAGGAGCTTCTCAACCTCTCTATCGGTACCGTCGCTCAGCGATATGTTGCTCGCCGTATGGGTGTTGGCGAGGGTGGCCTTGGAAGAGGTAAGAGGAGGATGGAAGACCTTGTGCAGGAAAATGCTGGTGAAGCTGCCCGTGCCGGTGTCATCTAATGACACGCAGGGGAAGGCTTTTAAGTGCGTTGTATCACAAGGTAAGTTGGGCGTTGGGGTTTGTGACCGGTAAATGTGACTTTCCTAGAGCTAAATGTGGCTTGGGAGTATTTGAATACTGGGTTCTCTTTTTATCACGCAGTGCTAGGATCACGTTGGTATCTAAACTGTCATTAATATCAAGCTGGACTTTGAAAGTCGACTAGCTCGACTATATTATAACTGTTGACCTGATCATTATATACCGCCTCTCCTAGCATATCTCATGTATGACCACTTCGATGAACTGTTCCAGCCTTCTTAAGCTCACCTCTAGCCTCTCTTGTGGCACCCTCCAAATCAACCTTCTTCAACGGTCGGTACTCAGGATTCCACATCTGCTCCTTGATCCACTCCTCCAAATCTTCTTCCTTTTCAGGGATACCCTCCTGTGTAGCCTCACCATCCTTGACAGCCGCTTGTATCACATTGCGGGCAATACGAACACTTACATGTCGCACGGAGTCCACATCTGGCAGCAGAGGAGCTGTTGAGTCCTTAAGAACGGGACTCAGCGAAGAAACTCCCTCAACGGCGGCGACAAGCATGCGATCTGTCAAGTGCTTGGCACGGGAGAGGACGCAGCCAAGACCGATGCCGGGGAAAACAACCGAGTTATTGCACTCCCCGACGTTGATGGTGATCTCAGAGCCATCCTTGCCCCAGGGGCCCATGACGGGTGGGAAAGGTGAGCCGGTTGCCACGAGGGCCTTTCCATCGGTCCACTTGAGAATGTCTTCGGGTTTTGCCTCATGAAGACGTGTAGGGTTGGAGAGAGGGAGAACGATGGGGCGGTCGTGGTGCTCAGCCATGGCTCGAATAACGTCCTCAGTGAATGCACCTGATTTGGTAGATGTGCCAACTAGGACATTGGGTCGAACATCCTTGATCACTGAGAGAAGATCAGTGTTCTTATCTTTCCACTCTGAAGCGTCCTTAGTAAAGATCTTTTGCGAATCGGTAACACCTTCTGTTTCGGAGGTTAGTAGACCAGGCTTGTCGATCAACCTAAACCAGTCAGTCAGTCATCTTTGATCCCATTATTCAAAGTGTCATGTCTCACCAGATCTGCTTTGCTGCCTCCTCATGGCTCATGTTTCCTTCTGTGGCAATAGCATCACGAACTTGGTCCGCAATACCGAGACCGGCGCTTCCGGATCCAAATACGACCATGCGAATGTCCTTGAGCTTCTGCTTGCTGACGTGAAGGCCTGACATGATAGCCGCAAGGGTTACACATCCTGTTCCTTGGACATCATCATTGAAGCAAGCAAAGTCAGGACGATAACGATCGAGAATTTTCCTCGCTGCCTATCTATCAGAAACTATTGTCAGGCTTGGAACGAGTGATGCTTACCATTGCTAAGGCCAAAGTCCTCGAAGTGAATGTAGGCCTTCGGGTAGAGCTTCCTGGCCGACTGAACAAAGTTGTCGACAAACTTGGCATACTCTTCTCCGCGGACACGCTTCTCTTTTAGACCGAGATATAAGTCATCGTTGAGAAGTTCTTGATTATCTGTGCCACAATCGAGAACTACGGGGAGAGACCTGTTCGGATGTACGCCGGCACAGAGTGTGGTGAGGACTAACTTGGCGACGGAGATGAGAATACCACCGACGCCTTGGTCACCAATACCCAGAATTTCTTCACCATCTAGTGATGAAGTTAGCCACGGCTCATAAACGCGGAGGAGGCAACTGACCGGATACAACAATGTAGTCGATATCCTCAGGGTTTCCCCATTGTGCCAAGTTGTGGTGCACATGATCTGGGTCGCGGATATTGAGATAGCAACCTTCTGGACGTCTAAATAGTCGAGAGTAGTTTTGAATAGCATCGCCTTCAGTTGGTGTATAAACAATGCTCATCATCTCATCGAGATGAAGCTGCAATAGCTTTGCACGACAATTAGCAGAGTGCTGTCACACCACAGCACCGGAACTTACCTTGTAGTACAGAACCTCATTCTGATCCTTGAGTGACGTAAGAAAAGTGTTTTTAGCAAGGTCATCAGGTCTCGACGAATACTGCTCATAAGCACGTTTGCACTGCTGCTCAAGCGTCTGAACACCCTGAGGCAATAGTCCTGTGAGGCTGAACTCGCGACGCTCGTCTGGAGGAAAAGCTGAGCCTTTGTTGAGATATGGCGTGTTCAAGAGTGATGTGCCACTCAGCGCGCAATTAATAGGGCCACTGGTGCTGAGTGGTAAATTGCCATATTTAGATGAGGATTCCGTCTTGGTGGAATAGCTCTTGGTGAGGTCAAGGTGGCTCATAGTAGATGAATACAAGCGGAAACGATAGGCGTGTAATGGTTTGGTCAATCTGAACATGTTGATTCACTTGGCACTCTTGGCGTGGATATGTAGTTGTATTAATAGTTGAGCAGAAACATAGTTGCTGACACCCTCCTAAAAGATCCGATGAGATAACATGCAGATGACGTCGTCGAGCTCGAGTTCTCACTGGTACAAATCCACTCTGACGAAATAAAACCATAATTCTCAACCACATGTGTAAAAAACTGGACAATAATAGGGTCTTGGTACCATGAGAACTTTAATATGCAATCAATCACACGCTAGTGCTATATGTACTATGAAATGTCGGTGCTCCTGGAGCCTCGCCCGTGTAGGAATGATACGATGTTATATCCACCGGAGTGGCTAACAAAGACAAGACGGGCGTGGACTATGATGGCCCTTGTTCTTCTAGCAACGATGACAAAGAAGCACAAAATAGTACTTCTTTGTCGTTAAATCAGACCTTCAGACTACTTCATGCGGATAGTACAAAACGTACCGTCCGTAGAAGACCTTCCACGAGGGAAGACTCGTAGGAGATTGAGTGACTGAAGGAAGAACGCTGCGGAATGAGAGAATAGAGATGTACCTACCTTTAGTAAAGACACATAATTAGATCTCGCCTCGATCGCGTCTTTTCATGTTGGAAACCTTCACCAGGGAGGTTTCAAGGCAAGATAAAGTAAGGAACAAGAAAAAGATGTTGGAGCAAAATTTGACGCGACGGGTTTTGGTGGTGGAGCTAATGTACTCCACTGGTTGGCGGGCCACAGAACCAGCCACTGAAAACCAGCTTGAGCCTTCATTGGCTCGTCGACTTACACGAACGGTTCACAACTGAGGATATCCTGGCTTATCGAACATATATATATGATCATAGCTTGGCAAGCCACGCATTGCAATTCTCAACAAATGTAGGACCGTATATACTGCTTCCTCTTATGTTATATCTAAGCGTTCTCGTGGTGAGATGGCCTGGTATCAGTCTCTGCGTCCTCCACCAACGCCTTTTCAGCCTTCAAGGCATCAACTTCAAGCTCAATTCCGAGACCAACGTCCCTTCGTGCCTCATCCAGCATCTTTGCGTCCTCCTCACCCGTGTGGCTTCCAAAAACACGATCCATGTCCTCCAGAGTAGCACCCTTAGTCTCAGGAAGGCAGAAGTACAACCAGACCATGCTGCTCGCCAAGAAGCCAGCAAAGAAGATGTAAGTACCCCACTCGAGGGTTTCAAACATTGGAGGTACGTAAAAAGCAACAGCAAAGTTGTTGAGCTATTATTGTTGTTAGTTCCACTCGATCCATATAATAGCAGAGAAATACCTACCCAGTTACTAGAAGCACCAATCGAGGAACCCTTAGATCGAATAGAAAGGGGAAATATCTCGGCAACAAGAGTCCATGAGACAGGACCCCACGTAGCTCCAAAGGCGCCAACGTAAAGCCAGATAAACGCCACGGCAACCCAACCCGCAGCACTATGCGACTCCCAATCGTGTTGGAACTTGGCAACGATGATACCAGCGAGGACCATGGAGATAAGCATGACGACGGATCCGACGTAGAGCATTGGCTTCCGTCCCACTTTATCGATTATAGCCATCGCGGGTAAAGTGAAGACAAAGAACACGACACCAGTGACTCCTGTCGCCAACAAGGCCTGTGTTCCTCCCGTAAGACCTAGGCTCTCAAAGACTTGGCTAGCATAATAGATAATAGCGTCGATACCTGACCACTGCTGCCAAAACATGACCAGCCAAGCGGTAGCAACACGCTTGAAATTGTCCTTGGTACGAAAGATCTGGTAATACTGAGCGAACTGGGCCATCCACACACTGCCCTCCTCCTTCGCAGCTAAATTGGGAAAGTTTTGGGCAAAAACGCGTCTTTCAAAAAGAGCCTCGGCTTTGATTTCCTTGTACTCTACTTGAATGAGCTCGTGCTCAATCGGTAGGTTGCGAAGGTAAGATAGCGTCTTGAGGGCCTCCTCATCACGACCCTGTTTGACCAACCAACGCGGAGAAAATGGTAGCCACCAGATTCCGAGCGCTAGAAGAACTGCAGGAATTCCTTGGATGATGGAGGGGAGCATCCATGCGAGATTGCTCTGGCCTTCGCCTGTACCACCGATGTAGTTGCTGCCGTATCCGATCCAGAAGGAGAGCATGATACCGAGGATAGTGCAGAATTGATAGAAGGAGACGAGGAAACCGCGGAGTTCGGGAGAGGAAAGTTCGGCGTTGTAGAGGGGACTGTACAGAGGTCAATTCAGTTCTAGTTGTCAGAGGCATGTTGAACCCGAGACTTACCCAACACCACTGAAAGTACCGACTCCAATACCAGTGAAGAAACGCCCAGCATAAAGCATAGAGGCATTGTCTTTGGTTCCTCCGATGTATAAATAACTACCAAGAATGACCCAGCAGCAAGCCATAAACATGGTGTATTTACGTGAATAGACCTCTCCAAAGACACCGGCTGACAGAGAGCCCAGAATACCGCCGAGTTGCAGAATCGAGGTGAGCCAGCCGGTGGCCGAGGAAGAACCAACGATGGAAGGGAAGTTTTCCTTGAATCGATGCATAACGAGAGACTGGCCTAGGACACCCTGTTGGTAGCCATATTCGAAACCGCCGAAGCTGAAATATTTAGTGAGTGAATGGCCACGAGGAAGTTGGAGACGAACGAGGCAAAGAGTGCGATGACGATCAGCTTGGGATTATGGGCGAGAGTCTTCCATCGGGTTTTGTAAGCGAGCTTGGTCCGCTCATCAACTGTCGACTCCATGGTACGTAAAATTTAGACCCGAGCTATCCAGAATCAGATAGACAGGAAGAAGCAGTAGCTAAACAAATCCACTGATGCTTGTGGTGAGGAATCCAAGTAGATCAGGACGAAGTGCTAGCTAGACATTGGAGGAGGACGATGATCTTATATAAATGATCACGATATTATTCTATCGACAATCCATTACCAGATACAGTCATGAATTACATGGATCATATTAAGCTCCCCGCAACTAACACCTCATGCCAATCCGGGGACCCCAGATGGAACATAAC
Organism: Fusarium concolor; assembly: GCA_013184415.1. Taxonomy (NCBI): domain Eukaryota; kingdom Fungi; phylum Ascomycota; class Sordariomycetes; order Hypocreales; family Nectriaceae; genus Fusarium; species Fusarium concolor. The sequence continues at coordinate 12,042 of JABCJY010000582.1, forward strand.
GAAGTGTACTCCGATGGAGTAGCAGTGCTAGCTTAGGGCCGGTGAGACTCCGGCGATGGTGGATGGAATGGCCATATTTGGCAGATCCTCTCCAAAAGGCAACCTGAAGCACCACTCAAAAATGTTCTTGTATTTCTCTCAGACTAGGTATAGTAATTGAGCTCTGATCTAGTTGCTAAGCATTAAACCATCTATTTATCAGAACTCGTAAGTTACTGTGTTTGGCTTGGAAAAGTTCAAGTGTCGCCAATGTGACCGTCAGTCAGTAGGGTAGTCATGAAACAATTTACCATATGAGGATCCACAAGTTAAGAAATAATCGCCATATCAGATCCATTTCTCTGCTTCAGATGTTGCATCACAAGTCAACATTCCCACATATTAACCTATCGGAACCCCCCGACTTACACGGATTCTAGTGGGGAGTAGTTCGCCGAGCATTCACTAAATCACGCGTTGTTATCAGATTTTCTTTACCAACGAAAGAACTGCGAAATGCGTCGTTGTAAACTGAAAGGAGATAAGACAGTTCCTGTTTCTACTCGTTGTCTTTGATTCCCCGGCATTAGTATTGGCCCCGATGTCTTGAGACCCTACCAAATTAGGCTATTCCGCATTCTCCTCTGCGGGACCCCGACGTTTTAACAGGAAGAGTCAAATAACTCAAGTCTACGTGCTACTTGCAACAGAATCCAGTCTATTAAGCATCTGGCTGTTCCCAAGTACTAGCATCGGCAGATGAGCCCTTGTATCTCATGAGGCGGATACCAAAACCAGGCAGAAGCATTTCCTCCTTCAACAGTGGATAGGAACAGGGGCCAAGCAATTCCAACTGTCTGACTTACCTAAAAACTATGGAACGTTTCATATAGCCCCTGTCAGATTACTTAAGAGCAAGACGACGAAGATAAAAATGGCTTCATTGTCATCTTGTATGGAAAAGCACATATCAATTGCAATCTAATCTCAGGGTGAGTTGAAGCTGCTGATGCTTAACCTTGTCTGACACATGACTCGTCCATGCGACCCAAGACATCCCATGTCAGTCAATCAGGTGTAAAAACAACAAAAGGATTTAGGTCTCGCTTGGTTTGGACCAATTTGATCATTTCACGACCCCAGATTCAATACGTACTTCTGTGCGGAGTAGTCAACCAACATGCGGGGAAATAAACACCTCGAGGCAAAACATATCCGCCAGAAATCTCCGAAATTTGGGGCGCTTAAAAGTGCCTCTTTAAGCTCGCGGGGAAGGATTAAGATCCTATGGAAAATAAATCCAAATTGGGTAGTCTTTAACCCCACGACATCATCACATTTCGACTATACGTCTCAGATGCCATTTGGCACGCTTTAGATCTCAATTGTGCAATATGTACGGCTGTATATTCAGTTGGCTTATAAACAGCGGAGCTCGAATCGAAGATTGCCATCCTATTCATCCAAAATCTACTTTCACAATCTCGTGGCCATTCTCATTCTCATATATACGTCCGTCCCTCTCAGCCCTCACCCTCCTCTTTCAAGGTTGATCACACTCAGGCCATCTATCGTCTCTTATGTAGAGTTGTTGGCATTTACTGGGCACTGTTGCCGTTGTTGCCAATCAGGTTGGGGGAGCTGCGGAGGTTGCCAGAGATCTTGCCAGAGGTAGCAGTGCTGGTGAGCCAGTTGGTGACGCCGGAAACGCCAGAGACACCGTTGACAGAGATACCGTAGAGGACAAGGCCGGCAATGTGGGGAGTGGCCATGGAGGTACCGCTGATGCTGTTGGTGGCGCTGTTGCTGGTGTACCAGGCAGAGAGAACGTTGGAGCCGGGGGCGAAGATATCAAGAACAGTACCCCAGTTAGAGTACGAGGCAATGGCCCAGTTGCTGTCGATGGCACCGACAGTGATGGCGCTAGCGGCAGAAGCGGGAGAGACGTTCGCAGCGTTTTGGTTTTCATTGCCAGCAGCAATAGCAGAGATGACACCAGAGCTAGAAGCAGAGTTGACAGCGTTGTTGAAGGCAGCAGAGAGGCCACCGCCAAGAGACATGTTGATAACCGATCGGCCTGTTCGGCTCTTGGAGATGATGTCGTTGGCAGCCCAGTTGAAACCAGCGAGAATGATGGAAGTGCTAGACGAGCTGCCCTGGAAGACCTTGACAGCCTGGATGGTTGCCTTCTTAGAGACGCCGTAGGTCTTGCCAGCAATGGTACCGGCAACGTGAGTGCCGTGGCCGACGCCATCAGCGTTGTCACCACTGAAGGCAGTGTATACAGTTTGGGCACGGCCCTCAAATTCATTGTGGGTGGTTCGGCAGCCAGTGTCAATAACGTAGGCGTAGGTGTTGGTACCAGCATTGGTATCGTAGATGTAACTGGTAGATCCCCTTGCACGGTGAGAGACCGTGCCAAGTCCCCAAGGAGCGCCAGTCTGAGTAGTCAAAGCACGCTTGATAAGAGACTCTTCCTCCTCCTCTTCTTCCTCAACAAAGTTAATGGTCCAGACGCGATCCTCTTCAACAGCAGCAACCTAAGAAAGATGTCAGCATTTGATATCCTATCGTGATTTGAGATTGCTCACATCAGGGTTCTCCTTGATTTCCTTGATAGTGCTCTTGTCGAAGGAGCCAGCATAGCCATGGAAGCCGTACTTGCCGTTGTAGGTGCGCTCAACACCCTTCTCAGCACGCTCGTTCAGCCCACGCTTGTGAACATCTCCAACCCAGTTGAGATGGCTTTCGACGTCCGCAGCAGCGATGTCAGACTTGAGAGTGACGATGTACTTGCCAGGAATGACCTTGCTAGAGTCAACCTTAGCAGTAGCAGGAGCAGCATTGGCAAGCCCGAAGAGGGTGGCCGTGGCAAAAGCGAGGTTCTTGAAGTTCACCATTGTGAATATCCAAAGAGACAGAAACAGAGACAGAGACGATTGTTGGTGTTTGAGTGTTGATGAGGATGAGGATGCTGATGGGGAGGAAATGGGTATTCAGGAGGGAAGACAAGACGGCTTATATAGCTGGGGATCCATATCCCTCGGCGGCTGTGTTCAAATCATCGTGATCGAGTACAGGGTTCGTAAGGTGCAAGACTGCATGTGTCTTGCATCTATCCTCAGACATTCTGTCCAGTCAAGACACCATTGAAGGATGGTTCTCGTCAACTTCCTTTTGCGGCGAAGAGCGAGAGCTTCACATATTGCCTCCCCGTTGCCTTTGACAACACCAGACGCAAAAAGGAAGGCGATATGCCATGTAATGAGACGGCATAGGTTCTGCGAGGCAACTCAGGATAGCAAGAGTGCAAAAGTTCTCGAGCAATGCAAACAAATGGTCGGTGGGCCAGGCCTCATGGTCAAAGTGGATGCATGGAACCTTTCGTCACAACGGATACCCTGATGATAAAGCACCAGGATATCAGAGATGGGTCTCAGTAGACGCACTCAACATATCTGGCTTGCCTCGAGGATCACTGAGTAGTAGAACGTTAACGAAGGTCATTCACATGTGACGAGGTAGGTAGTGAGAAACACTGAGGTCACCATCGGTGGACTTGGCTATAACAAGAGGTGTTCAGGATCAGCTGGAAGGACCTCCCTGTTGTCAATCATGATCGACATGGAACTAACGAAACAACCCATCTTCTAGAGACACAACCCCATATTCGTCGTGCTGCTTTGATATCTCAATCTTGGCAGCGGGTGCTGGCGCCCAGAACTATCAGAGCAATGATGAGGAGTGGCCTCGGAGGGAGAGAAATACCTTGAAGTGTTTGATTGGAGGCAAGAAACAGGAACGCAGCCAGTCGGAATCATGGACCGGCCCGTAAAAGATGCATAAATCCTAGCTCAGGGCGTTTATCATCAAAGGCTTAGTGAATAGATAGTCTAGATCCAGCTGGAAGTTGTGGAACTGCCCAATACAGTAATTATGTTCCTCTGCAACTCCAGCATAACCAAGCCAGGTTGGGGAGGGTCCCTTGATGACTTAGCCCTACCGATGACAAAAGCCGGGCGGAAGGGTCTCACACCACAACCTATTACACCTTGGCCAGGAGTTCTTGTTCTAGTGTTGACTATCAAGTGAACTTCCTTTTTGGGGCACTGCCGCCGAGTTGGTGCATATCGCTGCCGCGGCTTGCCTCGCAGGACGAGACAACGATCGAATTCCCATTTCCGCCAAAGGCCAAGGTAGTGAGGCTCATATGTGCGAGATTATCCTTGCTTAGCCTCGCTCTGCTTTGGCCAGAAGCCTCCAGAAGGAGGGCAACGTGATTTGATGTGAGGGGTTGGGGGTGCACTCATTGCGGAAGTCTGAGAAGACCTGAGTCGAGGTTTTAAGGACCCGATGAAGGGATCGAGATGAGTATCGGAGACTAGAACCTGGTATATGGCATTGCTGATTATTCATCTGTCGCGATCCGAATTCCATCGAGTTTCAGTTCATAGACAAATAAAGATCTATGGTATTGTAAAGTCGAGGTTTGTAAGGCTTAAGTGGAGGATAATAGAGGGGCCGGAGATGCGACGGGTAAGAGCCAGTGGTGGGGCAAGAGATGGCAGAGCATTCAGCCAATGATGCAAGCAGGAGCAAACTGATTGCTGGCTCTTGCTCAGACTTGGCAGATAAGATTAAGTGGCCAGACGCACCCCAGAACTCTAACTTAGACGACTTCTTCTTCAACATCATCCTCATAAACCAAGACTCAAATACCGTACCTCAAGGTCAAAGCCGAGACAATCCAACCCCTGGAGAAACACGGAGATTTTTACTATCCCGTTAGCGCCTTCCTTCCCGCGTCGATTGAATCCTAATTCTCACGAAGCTTGATTTCCAGACGCTAACCTTGAATACCCAACCTTGGTCAGGCCAACCTCAGGTAGAAATGAACCCCGCTCTATCTCTCATCTCATGACCCTTGTCTGCTATACCCTGCATCCGACTAATCAGTCACTTAGCCCTTATCATCACCGCATGATGCTATCAGAACAAAAGTACCTGTCACGTCCTGTATTCCACTTACACTATGTTGCATTAGCTTATCGGTCCGCCAAGGCCTACGTATCATTCTTCTTCAATACTGAACAAAACTCCGACCCCCGAATCCTTCAACCCATTCGTGGAATCTATCCGACGACATTCGCACGCCATCCTCGAAGGCGTTCGCTTATTTTTAAGGGACTTTTTAACTCGCCCAACTCTGATGTTTGGAGTCAGGAGACTCCTGCAACCCTGGCCGCTTTAGATATCTAGACGAGCTAGCAATTGACTGGCATCATCAATACCCTGCTTTCAGCCTTTTCAACGACCGCTCAAAGCTTACTCTGTCAGACTCTTCAACGCATCGGTTTATTCCTCCGTGGTCGTGCCGCATGATCGCCACGGCCCGCCGGAATCCTCTTAACGAAGGGTTACTATTGTCGCGAGGCTCAGGAACAGCAGCACTAGCTGAGCTTGATCTTATGGGTATCAACCGAAGCTGACTCTCACAACTGCTGCCATGACTGAAGGCAGATCAAGCCGCTTTAATGTTTAAGCTATCTATTAAACTTTACCCTTAATTACTAAGTGGTGCCCTTCCTGCCTCTGCCCTGGACTAGCCTGAACTCAACCTATGGCTTCAAACTTGATACCACAAGGATAGCGGTCACATTAACCGTAACCGCCTAGGCATAATACTGTACCTCTCTCACTTTGGATGAGATCATCGATAGGGTCTACCGCTTCCTGTACCCTGAACCCTTGTCGCCATTGAATCAACACTTGTCGCTATTACATGGCATCTTGCCGCTAGGAGAGCCAACCACAAAAGTACTTGCGACCTTGATTACTTGAGCTCCTTCCTAGCTGGTAACCATAGCCTTTGAACCGAGAACTATGTTGCGATAAGGTGGCCATTTTGTTCAACATCTTCCCCAGGGAACAACACCATTGCGAGCCACCTCAAGACTATTCCACGCAGCCTCGCTATAACAAACTCAGACAAAGGTTCCAATATCCTGAAAGGCAGCTAGCGTCTGAACATAGGAACTTCTCCGCTGCCTACTTTATGTGCCTCGAACGCAACGTGAACGGCAGCCATCATATCCAATCACGCAAAGCACGGGGCTTCCAAGACTTCTAGATTGCTCTCATTTTTCTATGAAGGGTGTTATCGTCCACACCACTTCGAGGTAATGATCTTCGAAAGCCTTCATGCAGCACATTTGAACTATGCCTCTTCCTGCCTCTTCACTTTACTCTTCGACTAGTCACTTTATATTGTTTATGACGAGGAGTTTCCTCTGCTACCTTCCTCTTTACGCCGCAGTCGCCGGATCCTCACATAGGCGGAGATAATGTAATATCACGAAAGTCTCTGAACACAATGCTTGGCCGCCCCTGAGTTCTGGTGCTTCTTTGACAGAATCCAGCCTTGAGGAGCGCTTTTGCTAGACTCTCGCCACTAACAAAAGCCCCGTTGGCTCAGTGGTAAAGCGTATCACTAGTAACAAAACACGACATGATAAGATCACTGGTTCGATTCCAGTACGGGGCATGCATATATTTTTCTGGTTCATGGCAGTCTTTTTTTCTTTTTGTCCGAGTCTGATTATTTCGGGATCTCTCATCTTGCAGACCCAGAGTACCATCAAGGTGCTCGGACGAGATAACCCAACGAAGGGAACGTCTGCCGCTCCTCCTTTCTGATGGACTAGCAATCTACTCTTGACAACAAGGTTCAACTCATTGGATAAACAAATGCATTGGGAAGGTATTTGAAGCAAACAAAAAGACGAAAACATTAGAAAACCCGCAGCTTATTGGTCACAAACACCACTCAAGGAGATCTGACCACTTCAAGAAGCAATTCACAATGGGCTTGCTTATGTTGTCCTCAGCGACTAAGTTTCTCTGTGTTTAATTATCGTTTCTTTTACTACGCCTCTGTTTTGATCTTCAACATGTTATCCATACATGTTAGGTAGTGTGTTATTGTATTGTTGCCCACCACTTGTTTTCGAGATAAAGTTCTTAGCTTTCGTAAGATAGCCTATCAACAATGCAGCTGGGGCCTACAGTTCGATACGGACCTTGCATGAGGCAGTGACACGTTGTTATCTTGCCAAAGAGGCGGGTGGTATCAAAGCAGTGCCTTCAAATCCCTCTGCAGATAGTAGCTGCATTCCGGGAACCGTAATCTTATGCATAGTTGCACTGATTCATAGGGGAATATTCTATACTCAGAATAAGTACAACTCGCGGTGTCTGTCGCGATAGAACGGCATTTGGGTTTGCCCACAGCCCAGCCACTACTCTCCCTTTGGCTTCCACGTTCATAAGGCAATCGTGCAATTCTATTCCGCCAGCAGCGATGCTCATCACAAAACTTCTTGAGCGGATGGCTTAGACAGCGTATTTTCAAAGAGCCCATGCAACTTCTGTCTGTTGATCAAGACGAGTCCTCCCTGAAGTGTATCTTGTTTTCTATCAATCCCAATCCCGCTTCTACCGGCCCAATTTATCATATTTCCCTGACCTTGATGTCCTTCTAGAATTTAGCCTCATCATTTTACAATTGCCGGACATGCGGCCGTTGGTTAGCAGTGCCCTTCCCTCGTGGTGTACAGAATATCGGCCCCTATTGGTCCCAAATCTCAGGATCAGGCACCTCAGAGTACCGACCATATGCATTGTCAGCTCCATGTGTTGTAACTACACTAATTACCATAAAGAATTTGTCACTGATAACCTTAATTGGACTACCTCACCGCTGACGTTGGCATAGATACATATTCAAATGACCCCCTCTCGCGTACTCTCCTTTCGATCTTTACATGGGACAAGCACTCGGTTCCTTATTATCATCAGTCTGCCTTTTTTCAACCTTGCTCCCATCAACCTTTGTCGGAGCCCCCTCATCCATAGAAATACCTGGCACATCCTTAAAAACCGCAAAACTTGACGGCGTCTCCTCCAGCACTGGGAAATGGAATCCGCACTGCGGACACTTCTCATGCAGAACTGCCTGCTCCTCAGCGAGATTATACTTCTTGTCCTGCGTATGATTACACACGGGGCATACACGAAGCAGCCTCGTCCCAACGAGTTCGAAATTAGTGATGATGTCCTCCATAATAGCCCCGTTGGCTGCCCACGCCTTGCAGTACTTGTGATACGTATTCTTGTGCCAGTCGTAGAGTGCTCCACGACTAGTCCAGAAGCTGCATTCGTTGTACCAGCTTCGGTCGTCAGGGTGCTCCCACCATGTGAGGTGTAGAAAGCCTGGGAGTGTCATGAGATGGCGACGTGTGTCGGCGAAGAGGACCTTGAACTTCTCATATGCGTCTGGGCTAGAGAAGCGCACTCTTTGCATGCTAAGATAGATAGGCATGACGGCAGTCAAATGTTGATAGTTGGTACCTTAGGTGGATAGTGGAAGGATGGGCTTCTTCTTGAATCTTGAAGGTTGACGCTTAGTTTATCAATTGATTATCAAAGACCGAAGCATCTGAAAAAGAAGCCTCTGGTCACCATTCATCCTATCTCTTTTATACCTCTGATCAACCTCTTAGACTACTTCATCTCTCTCAATACTATCACAGAGCCAAGCAGGTAATTATTTCCGAAAAGAGAACATGATCACAAAGACATCTACTACTATTGGCTTGCTGAGAATCTGGGGAAGCGGGGTTGTTAAAGTTTCCTGATAAAGCTACGATAACCGTTGTGCTGTGTGGCAAGACGGTAGTTGGCTAGTTGGACAAGCTCTCACTCGTTTTATGTGGACATGGCTGATGGCTGGTTTGCAGCTCTCAGCTTGCAACAGCTTCCCCTTTAACCAATGGAAACTTGACAGTTGGGAGAGAGCGACAAGGCCAGAGACCCAAGTATCTTGACAATTCTGATCACTTTTTAACTTAGTGTTGGCATCATATCATAAACACAAGAAGTTATCTACTCACTCAACCATGTACCTGCATCCCAACGTACTGTGTCTTGAGAGCAGTATCCTTCTTTGCACCTGTGACACTAATCTTCACAACCTCTCCCGGAACAATATCAACCAAGTTGTCGTCAAACTTGACTCCATCGTCCTCGCTTTGAAGCGCCAGCCCTTTGATTGGTACCTCAGCACTAACCTCTACGAACTTTGCTCCTTCGGCAAGCTCAGCTTTGAGTTCCTTGGGCTTCTGGAAGTGGAGGTACTTGAGTGGCTCAGGCCAGTTGACGTATCGAGCAATCTGCTTGCCATCTTGGTAGAAGTAGGCGGCAACAACAGTCTTTGCTTCGAGGTCAGCGTTGGGTTTCTCAACAGGGACATCCAAGGTCTTGATTTCTGTTGAGCGGTTACTTTGCAAGATCAGACTCGAAGCAACTGTCTGAGAGTAGGTCTCTTTTCCAGTCTCGACATCCCAAGCCTTGACAACACAGTCCACGGTCATATCTTCCAGGTTGAGGTTGCTTCCCCAGATCTCAACCTGAACTTTGGTATCAATATCGACCCTGGTGTACTTATTCTTGGGGTGTTTGTGTTCCCGGCGTGTCATCCCAATGGTTACAGGTGCCATCTCCCGCTTGATCGTGAAATACGAATGTTTCGGTCGTAGATAATAATCACAGATGGACCACGACGTAACGGGCCAGCAGTCGTTGGTCTGCCAAACCAAAACACCACTACAATACTCTTTTTTAGGGCCCTGCCACTGGCGCTTCCACAGCCTAAAAGCCGAGGCTAGAGCCTCAGCTTGCAGCAGTTGGCTGTAATAGATGTGGTCTTCCAATGGGTCGACAGTGAAACGGAAGTTCTCAGCCATGTAAAGTCCCAGCCGGCGCAGCTGGCCGTCCGCCTTATTGTGAAAGTCAATGGTCGATGATGCTGCGAATCGCTCTGGGTCATCCTTGCCCTTTGGAAGGAATTCATCAATTGTCTTGATGTTTGGGAAACCCTCCATACCAAACTCGGAGACGAATCTACCAACGAGCTTGTCGAAATCTTGATACTTTTGCTGAGAGCCGTGCCAAACATTCCACTGGTGAATGTCTCCGATAGTGGGATCGGTGGTTACCTTTCCGCCCCAAGGGCTGGCAATATGATAGACAGCGTTGCTATGAAGATCCTTGCATGCGTCTGGAAGTAGCTTTTCGTAGATATAGCGAGCTGGGAAGTCAGTCTTCAGCCAGCTCTCCGGGTCATGATCGTCGAAGTCATATGTGAGGTTTTCCGACTCTCGCAGTTGGTAGTCTTCATTATTGCCAGCCCAGAGAACAACTGATGGATGATGCCGCAGTCGCTTGATATTCGCTCGAGCCTCTCTGTCAATTGACTTTAGTAGGTCGGGCCAGGCGGGATAATTGCCACAGGCGAACATAAAGTCTTGCCAAACAAGGATGCCGAATTCATCACAAGCATCATAGAAGACATCTTCTTCGTATATACCGCCTCCCCAAACTCGGAGCATGAATTGATTGCCGTCAGCAGCAAGCTTAACCCAGTCGCGGTATCTCTCTTTAGAGATACGAGGGATGAGGTTATCTGCCGGGATCCAGTTGCTTCCGCCGCAGAAGATCGGAATATTGTTGACTTGGAAAAAGAAACTGGTACCAGGTTGCCCATCAAGCTCTCGTTCCACGAATTCAAGTTTGCGGAGGCCGATCTTCTTGGAGATTGAATCTATCTCTTCGTCGTCATGAAGGAGTGTGGCCTTGATGTTGTATAAGGGTTGCTTTCCGTATCTTATCGGGTACCACAGAGCTGGATCTTGGATGTGAAATGTGGTGGTGGCATTTTTGTCCTTGACATGTGCGGTTTCAGATGCGACCTTCTTTCCATCTAGAGATACATCGAAGCGGACTTTTGATGCCTTGCCCTCGACTGAAGCATGGACGACAACATCGGCCTTCTTAAGGGACTTTTCGACTTCTGACTCCGTGTAGAGGTCGGTGATAAAAGATTCATAGACCTCGAGGTTGATAGGTCTCCAGGGACCACAGGTGAGCATAGCAGGGCCCCAATCCCAGCCCTAGTAATAGTCAGTTCGATACTAAGCACTATATCAAGCGATAGATTAGCTTACCCAGTGGTACTGTGCCTTTCTGACGGGAAGTCTTGAGCCATCTCCATTCCAAACAACATACTTGTGGTCAGGGTGTTCTTCCACCAGCTTCCAGCCTCTCAGATACGCCGCGTCGAAAGTGATACGGAGCTCGTTGTCGCCGTCTTCTTTGAGATTCTTCGTGACATCCACACGCTCTGGAACAAACATATTTTCCGTCTCAAGGATCTTGTCACCGTTCAATTCAACCGTGGCATAGGTATCAAGGCCGTCAAAGGCCAGGACTGCCTTTGCACCATCGCCAACTTTGGGGCTAGAAAAGGTTGTCTTGTAGACCCAGACAGTCTCTCCAATCCATTGGACTTTAAGCTCATTCTTTCCAATGTAAGGATCAGGAATCTTCTTGTGGTGCAGAAGATCGAGGTGGACGTTTGTCGGGAATTGAGCGACAGGTAAATAAGAAGAGTCATCTTCTTTCTCCTGCTTGAACTGCCAGTTCTTGTTGATTGGGGTAACAGTGCGGGGAGCCATGGCGAAAGTGCCTGTCACTGAGGCTATGATGCGGCGTGTTATGGCAATCAATCAAAGATGGGTCTAAGATTGATGAAAGTGTAGAGTTGACTTATATAGGTAGGTACTTAGGAATGGGGGAGAAGGAAATGGCTTGACTGATGATCCGACCTGTTGACATGGAAGGAATGATGGTTGTACCCGGTCAAACTGCCTGCGCTTTCCTGCACTGTCCAGGCATGTACAACTATGATGACCCCGCGATGTTAAAGAGCTCTAGGTGCAATCCTCGTAAGACCTCCATGTTGACCCAACCTGCTTCCTCTCAGTGGTCGGGTTATAGAAAATAACATGATATAAACAACATCCACTTGCGCTTCCGCGGCACGTCGATCCGTCGCACCAATAAGCTCAAGCTCCAATTTGTCAATCCGAGTTGAATTGCGTTGAATGGTGGAAATTGATCTCCGATGGAGTTTGGGCATACGCAACGCATCGCCTATCAATACTTGTGTATATTTCAAGTTTATTGTTGTTCATACATTGCTCTCGTCCCTGCACTTGGTATTGGACTTAGTGGTGTGTTGGTTGGCCTCTGCTATTTACCTCTGGAGAAATGGGCGATGTTCGCTTTCAAGTCGAACAATTCTATCCGCACGATAGTTATCTCAGCTCATCATCCTCAAACAATGACTGCCATGACTATATACAGATAGACTCAAGTAGAGGTCAGGCCTCAACAGCCTGAGAATTCATATCGTTTATGTAACTTGCACTCCTATTCTCTATCCAAACGCCAACACGCTCATAAACGAATGTGCTCCTAAAACACTGCCGGCCTAAGTATATAACCGGATTCTCTCAAACACAGCTTATCCATTACCAAGGGCTTCAAACCGAAATCAGGGTGTAATCTGAGCAATTAACAACAACCACCTCCTCTCCGTCGATTGCTTAGTGTAAACACTTCCTCCCACTCCCGTAGTCCCCAGTTCTGTGTTCTGTTCTTTTTCCGCCTTCTCCTCAATCCACCATGTCCATCGTCCACAGTGGCGCCCGTCATAGAACTCTTGATACTGCCTCCGTCACTAGCTGTGTTCCATCCACCGCTGTCGCCATACTGAATTCCGCTCGCCGGGTCGTCAGGGTCAATCTCCCCCAGTTCGATCTTTGTGAGAATTATTCGTGCTAGCCTTTCAAAGATCTCGTCAACGCCCTCGCCGTTGAATGCGCTCGCCTCTGTAACCACTGATATTCCTGCTGTGCTAGCCCATCGAGTAGATTCCGCTCTCGTGACTTCTCTTCCTTCGGGTGCGACAGTGGCTCTTAGTTGGCTGCCTGTGCTTATAGACGCTCCACGATCTCTAGTCGTGGCTGTGCTTGTATACGAGCTACCTCCAGCCCCAAGCATACCGGATGTTAGAGTTGAGTTGGAGGCTACGCTCGTCGGTGTTGGGGGTGGGAGACTTGTATCAACAAGTGTATCTGTAAGATCGAGTTTGTTGCCTACGAGCATAAGGCTTAGGTTCGGAGACGCAAGCGCTCGAGCATCATTTAGGAAGGGTTGTAGGTTTCGGAAGGATGTATGTGAAGTGAGGTCGTAGACGAGGATAGCGCCCGCGGCGCCTCGATAATAGGAGCGAGAGACTGATCGAAATCGTTCTGTTCCGGCCGTATCCCAAAGCTATATCTTGTCAATCTTCATTTCTTTGTTGCGCGATCTCGAGTAGTTGTACCTGGAGCTTTATCCGTTTCCGTCTTGATCCAGTGCCGACTTTAATGATTTTGGTAGCAAACTCAACACCGATGGTTTGCGACGACAAGACTCTCCATTCATTCTTGACAAAGCGATGTAGTAGGCAGGACCTGTAAGCGCGCAGCGTCAGTCAAAGTCTCAAGTATGTAAGCGCCGTTATCACGCAAGGATTTATGTGATCGCTTCCGTGTTCGTCGCCTGCCTTGAATAATGACGTACTTTCCAGTTCCGCTGGGTCCAAGCAATATAATCTTCGCCAAGTAATCATACATGCTCCCTAGCTCCTTATCGAAGTCAGCCACCTCATATCGCGTCGACAATGTTCCGCTCGCTCGCCTACCTGCTCCCGAGCCGTACCCGAGCTCTCCTCGCTCGCGCCGGAGTGCCGGCGAGGCCTGGTCATTGCGGGCAAATGACGAGACTGCGGAAAATAATGGCGGGTAAGTTTCAAGCAGTCGGACGATATCGCATGTCTTGGTTCTAGGCTGGGCTATCGCGATAGGTACGTAGGAAGGGAAGTCGGTTATATATGGAGGTGTTGTCGGGTGTAGGGGATAGAGGAGTTGTAGGCGACTCTTATTATTGTGTGCAGTCGTTAAAATTGACGAAAAATGGTGTTGCAATGCGATCCTTGGACATGGATGGATGTTTACATGCCCTGTTCTGTCTTCTCGGTGAGAGCGAGGGTGGGTCGCCCTGTAAATAGCCCTTGAGCTGTAACGGGAGATAGCGTCATTGGGTTATGATAACGTGACGATGTAAATGGGAGCCCGATAACACCGCTTGAGCTTGGCAGAGCTATGACTTTTTAAAATGTGGAAACAATTAACTAGAGATAAATGGCTCTCTGTCGATCTTTTAAGTACGAAAATCTAGGGTTTTCATTCTGTTGATGCTTGATGCTTTTAATGCCAAGCTTTAGTTTGATATGGATTCTGATGCACAGATGTGACCTCATTGTGGGATCTTGTTTGCTGGTGCGTCACTGCTGCATAAACCATTACTTGGCATTTGTCTCATAGAATCGTTTCAAAGTTTTAACCCCTAAAGCTTGTCTTGTTTAAAAATAGTAAAGAAAGAAAGAAAGAAAGAAAGAAAGAAAAATAGCGATTGTTCAGAGTTACAAGAACGCAGTTTCAAGTAAATGATGCAGGATCGATTGGAATTTGAGCTGGTCAGCTTTTTATAAGTTGCTCTGATCAAGTGCTACTACTACCCTACAGCATCACATGTTGGTGCCAAAAAGCCAGGTTTGGCTTGGTCAGATCCTTAGACGACGAGAAAAATCAACGATAGTTCATGTCTCTACTATACTATGATGGTAGGAGCTTTAAGGTCTATTCGTGCTTGCTCTAACTATATATATTCTTAAGCATATCATGACTTACAAGGGTTGAATAAGACAAGTTGCCGAGGCATGTTCGGGTTAGCCACCCCCAGATTCCCCACATGTGCTTAGAAGGCCGAGAGTGATTGACATCCATACCCGAAATGATTCAATATCAATTTACTTCTTTCCCTTCATAACTATCTTACTATCTTTAACAATCCAAAATGAAGATTCAGGGCCGAACATTTGTCATTTCTGGAGGGTGAGCAAAACCTTATTGACCCGATCCTTCACTGGTCGCTGACTTACATTCAGTGCTTCCGGCCTAGGCCAGGCATGCGTGGAGGATATTTGCGCCAACGGCGGTAGTGTTGCCATCTTGGATATGAATGAAGAGAGCGGTCAAGAATTGGTTAAGCAACTGGGTTCATCTGCCAAGTTCTTCGAATGCAATGTCCTGGAATCAGAGAGCGTTACCAAGGCAGTCCAAGGTGCTGCTCAGTGGGCTAAGGAGACAGGGAGCCCTCTTGGAGGTGTTATTGCTGCTGCTGGTGTTTCCACACCCGCCACGGTAAGTAAAAGGCTTGGCTGAGAGATACCGTGACTGATCAACTTCCAGATCCTCGATCGAAATGGTGCTGCCTTTAGCCTGGACGATTTCGACTTTGTTCTTAATGTTAACCTCCGTGGCACAATCGACTTGGTCCGTCAAACTTTAGAGCATCTGGCTAAGGTGGAACCTGAGGGATCAGATGGCGAGAGAGGCGTCGTCATCATGGTGGCTTCATCAGCAGCATTCGATGGTCAAAAGGGCCAAGTCTCTTACTCTGCAAGCAAGGGCGCCGTGACGGCCATGACTCTTCCTATGGCCCGGGATCTCGCTCGATACGGTATCCGAGTCGTGACTATTGCACCCAGTCTTTTTGACAGCCGAATGACAAGCGTGATGTCTGAGAAGGTCAAGAAGAGTCTTGAGGGTGCGATGGAGTTTCCCAAGAGAGCTGGTCAACCTAAGGAGTTTGCGCAATTGGCGCGACAGGGAATTGAGAACATTATGTTGAATGGCGTGGTGATGAGACTTGATGGTGCTATGAGAATGCCCAGCAAGATGTAAGACCAATACGTACGCAGAGGACTAGATCTTCGATTGGATTTGTAACAAGCTTCACTCTATAATAGATTGGTAATTCAAGTCATCGAATAATACTCTTTTTTGTTGTTAGTCTTGGCTTCACTTTGCCGATAATTGCATCCGGAGCTGACTATGCTATTACTATTGTGAGATCGGCAACCGGAAGAGAACTTACCCACCTCATGGGATTCGTAATCAGCATCACGACCTTGCATTTAAAAGGCCAGAATTGTCTCCAAAAACAATACCTGGAAGTAAATTAACTTACTAATCTGAAGATACTTGACCGAGTCATCTTTTTTCGGATCACACAATTTCGCACAGTGTCTGTAACTCAACTACTTACACTGCCTTTATGACATTTACCTCAAACCCCTCCTGCCTCGCTATATTCGTAACCACGAAACCATCTGCTGCATAAATAATGGCTCTCACAAAAGTGGCAATTCTGGATGACTACCAGGGCGTTGCTGATCCCTACTTCGAGAAACTCGACTCATCCAAGTATGAAGTCATGTCCCTCAGGGATACGGCGCTGCCTTACAACCACCCAGACAGCTCGCAAGAGAACAAGGATGCCATAGTTGAGAAACTGAAGCCTTTTGAAGTCATCTGTATGTAACTATCTTCCAACGAGAGCGGGAATAAGCGACTGAACGAAATCTTAGGTACTATGCGGGAGCGCACGCCCTTCCCCAGAGAGTTGATTGAGAGACTCCCATCCCTCAAGCTTCTACTCACGACTGCGTTCCGCAACAGATCCCTGGACCTAGATACCCTCAAAGAACGAGGGATCCCCGTTGCAGGAACAGTTGATAAGGGCAACAAGAAGGCTGGCACCGGCAGCACCACTCAGCACTGCATCACTCTCATCCTTGCGCTTGCTCGCGGTATCGCTAGGGATGATGCAGCCGTGAAAGAAGGAGCGTGGCAAACCGGTCTCGCGACCGATCTCTCTGGCAAGACTTTGGGTGTCCTCGGCCTCGGGAGATTGGGAAGCACCGTCGCGAAGATCATGAATGTTGCATTGGGTATGAAGATTATTGCGTGGAGTAGTAATCTCACCCAGGAGGCGGCAGATGAGAAGGCCAGGGAAGCTGGTCTTCCTGTTGAGGATTCGGAGGGTGAGAAGACGTTCAAAGCGGTAAGCCGAGATGAGTTCTTCAGAAACGCCGATGTGGTATCTGTACACCTGGTCTTGTCTGACCGAACACGCGGCATAATCAACAAGGAAGACCTGGCAAAGATGAAGCAGACAGCTCTATTTGTCAACACCTCTCGCGGACCCCTCGTCGTGGAGAGGGATCTTCTTGATCATCTCAAAGCAGGCCGTATCAGGGGCGCTGCCATCGATGTCTTTAATCTGGAGCCTCTCCCCGCAGATAGCGAGTGGCGGAACAAGAATTGGGGCCGCGATGGATCAAGCCAAGTTCTGCTAACTCCTCACATGGGTTATGTAGAGGAGGACACCCTCAAGTCGTGGTATGAGCAGCAAGTTGAGAACATTGGTAGATGGGCAGCCAGCGAACCGTTACAGAATGTGTTCACTTAGGTGGTGATCAGCGATAAGAAATACAAGGACAAGGCTTCTAGAAAGGCTTACGTGCAGGCGAGAGTTCCATCCGAGGTGCAGGCAAAAAGCAAATCTGAACGAACAGCACCGATTGTATCTACCCATGACCTTGAAAGTTCTTCACGATAGCCTATAGCCGAAACAATGAAAAATGGGATCCTTTGATATGCACGAGACTGGATTCGACGATCACGATCTGCACGTTGGGACGGGCCTACCCGCGGCATCCCTGGTGATACAACAGCCCCGGACTTTTTGTTAATGGTTTGCAACATCTCTTTGGTTCGATTCACTACGAATCGAAGCTTTGGACCCACGGTGGTCGTCGAGAGTTGAAGATTTGCATACCTTGGCCGCAGATCATAGCCTCAAGGGTTCCTACAACCACGTTGATCAACTGGACACGTCCCCGTTTCTTCGGGCTGGAATGCCTTTCTCTATCCATAGTTGAAGAAGCGATATGTTTCAAGTGCATTGTGTTCGCACGCAATGCATGAGCCGTGTTTCGGGCCTTAGCCTACTGTTCCTATGTTGATCAACGTGATATCTCCCAATGATGTTTGTTGTTGTTATTGATACTATGGGTTGAAATGGTTATCACACAATCCTGGTAACTTCTTGCTCCGTGATGTGATTTAACGAATGAGTGAAAGACTTTGCCGCCATGTTTGGGCCCAGCACACCTCTTTCGCAGCTTCAGAATCCGCCCGTCTTGCAGTATCACAGACATGTTCTCGACCATGCCTAAGCAAAAGCCGCGTCTGAGCGAGTTTCCACATCCTCTCCAATGTAAAGCACAACCGCCAGACGACATATCCCCACCGCTGGGGGCGCTGCTAGGCGTGCCTTATGAGGCCTGCTTTTGGATCTTCAGCTGGTATCGAGGACGGCGGCGCGTCCCTTTCCGGCAGTCTGAGACAAGGAGAGTAGAAAATCGAAAATGTGACCTCGAATAGTCATATGTGCTAGCTTCTTTGGTCTTATATATGCAAGACTAGGCCTGGAGAAGAGGATATTAGAGTGAGACAGATATTATTAAAGCCTTTTCAAGCACATGGCTCGAATCCTTAGCCGCGAGGGATCTTATTTGGCTAATGGCGTGATAGTTCGGGGACGGCACGAAGCGATAGATTTTGTATTGGTTATCTGCGACTATTGAAGATCTAGTGGTTCTAGTATCCTTGAAATTGCAGATTTGCACTAGGTTTATTCGGACAAGCATATTGTTTCTGGAATCTCGTGACTATTGTCGTGATATTTTGGCCAGTGATAGTGGGGCACAAACGGCTTATGGCTTGCGGAGAGCAGCTGGAAAGACTGGATATGGACTGACCACATAACTTCTGACTCTCTTCTCTGGGACTCTGTTTCTTCTGGATTAGATCAGGCAATGCGGGTCTTGGAGACTAATG
>JABCJY010000583.1:0-35183 GCA_013184415.1 Fusarium concolor
TGCAAAAGCCAAGATGTGTTTCGATGTTTAAATATATATATTAGCTATGTTAACTTCTTTATTATTATCCATCTCGAGGTATGATTCGAGGATCCCGTAGCCAAATCGTCCAGTTCCCGATTCGAAGGTACCGATGATATCTAGCCAATCACGGCATCTATAATCGACGTCATCACCCACCCTCACCCCTCCCCCTCATTGCTTTGAGCAATAGCATGAGTTCCAGCACCTGTTGTACCTGTTCTGTAGGGGGGGCTTCAGCAGGCTTCTCGTGGTACCATCCTAATCCAATACTTTAAACAGTGCTAACTGCAGCTGGGAAGTCGCAATGCATGTCTTGCATTCCTCTTGCCCAACCAACAGGCGAAGCTGAACTTGCGATAATACACTTTTCTCCCATTCTTCATTTCCCGTTTTTTTTCTTCCTCCTACACAAATCGCCATTATCCGACGAGCATTAATCCATCATCGACGACTGTGTCATACGATTGTTCTCGGCGCATTCCCTGCCTGATACCAACAGGCGCCCAACTTCCTGAGCCGCCGTAGACGGCGAACCCTCGATACCTGACCTTGCCTCGTATCACCGCCACCTTCACACCCATTGTCACCATCATCCGAGTCGAAGCCCTCGAACAAAGACAACCTCCATTGTCGCCCGTTTAGATACCTCTCCTCTACCGAATCGATCCACCATCATCATGGCGCAGACGCAACCCCCAACCTTCATCAACCTCCCTCCTCCAGGCTCCAGGCCAGAGACTCCCTCTGAGATGCCGTGTGTTCTACCTTACTCCTCCTAACCTAGCCTTTCATTGAAAGAAAGCAATGGCGCTGTCTTACTTGAACCCTGTCCACTGACGTCGATGTTCATCTCAGCGGCACTCCTACAAGTACCACTACTTCTCTTTCTGCTCTATCTACTACTGCGATTAAGGATGGTCATCGTGGCCATTTCCCTCAGGGACCTCTCAGTCGCGGCCACCAGCACAACCCTTCTACTCAAAGCCTCGAAGCTGAACGCGCCGATCGTATCTCTCGACTTGCTGGTCTCGAGCGAGTTTCAACTCTTCGGGCGCCTCCTCAAGCGAACGACCGAGGAGCATCGTCCGCCTCGCCTCAGACCACGCCGACCTCTACAACTGGGTTTCCACCTAACTTCCCTGCCACGCAGCACTTGACACCTGCGTATTTCGATAGTAATGGTCAGCCTGTTGCCGTGACCAAGATGAGCACCGTGGGAACGGCTAGCGCTACTGAGAGTCATCTTGGCGATGGCGATGATACACGCACAACTGGCGGCGAACACGATGAGGACATGCTCAGCACTGACACCAACTATCGTGAAGCTGAGTCGGTCACAAGCATGGGTGGCTATCATGATGCGATGGATGAAGATCTCGATGGTGCTACAGCTCGTTCTGTCGGCGGATATGATGATCGCATGAGCGACGATGGCTCTGCTTCTCTGGTGGGTTTTGGCGAGGGCGCAGGGAGCACCGTATCTGGACCTATCTACCATCGTCGACCAGCTCCTCAAGCCTGGGGGCTCGAGAGGACCAATTCGGGACTTAGCGATGCCCGACGTGAGCGCGATACGCATATGGGCGGCGATACACCCGTGAGTGTGTCTGCCCTGCAGGAGCGCCGAGATGCCCGCATGATGGACGGTGTCGCAACTGATCCAAACCCAGGACAAACACCAGAGAACGACTCTTTTGTCGACACAACCTTCCGAGGCCCTGTCTCTGCATCGCAACCTCAAACACAGACTGCTGCTGCTCAAGAGGCAGCGGAGAGAATCGTGCAGAGATTGGACAGAGGTGAGACAAGGGCCCCCACGTCTGGCCTTGTAGGCCCTGGACGGGGTGATGAGCCGCTGGGCAAATTCTATTTTGAGGGCGAGAAGCGTGATGATTAAAGAGAGCATGATTTCAAAAGAGTACTTGGTCGAAACTCCGCCGGGGATGGTTGGGGATGATTTTCAGAATTGGAATTGAGGGCGTTTCAAACATCTGATGGCTATGATGTTGTCTCATGCTGCGCGCAGTTACCTCAAACATTTGTCCTATTGTCTAGATTTATATGTATGCACATCGCTGTCTGTCAGTTTTACTTCGAATGTATGTTACCGTTGGAATTCTTGTCAGTACCTGCCTCCCATTACAAGCGCTTCAATGTGTTCCTGAAATGTCATCATGATCACAGGGAAATCTATCCCAAACGTTTATCTATCATGTAACCCTCTTACAGCCATTGATTAATACTCTTTGTGGGTTTAGTAGGACCATAGCACGGATCAGAGTTGGACATTGATGGGTGTGCCAATATGCCATGGTCAACGTTGACCTTGGCACGCTGCTTCATGATATTGGGGCCAAAGCCAGGGCATTCTGTCATCCCAGCATGCCCATTGTAACTGGTCTCTAAATATGGTGCTCCTATCTATTTGCCCAGAGTGCGTGTCCATGCTTCGTGTGCTTCATTTGGCAGCTATCATGAAACCAAAATAGTAGAAAGATTTACCTTTCCATAACCCCCTCGCTGACTGCCTTATGATCATGGCTCGTGCTGTGAAAGAAATGCATCCCGCCCCAAATAAACGCCATAGCCTCATAAAATTGATTGGCCTGGCCTTTGTGTGGGCTTGTAGGACCAGTACGCGCCCTGGCATATGCGATGCAAAGTGTTCAAGCAAAATAGCTGAGCCAGTTATGAAATCAGCTATGAAAGAAGAGTGATACCTGGGGGTTGCTGGTACCGACCCGATCGCGGTCCTTTAATCGCAATGCTTCGATGCTGAATTGGTAAGGTGATGGATGATCTGGCCTGGATGCTGAAACGCCAGTAATCTCATCTATCTCTAGCGCCCGTCTCAAAAATACATGCATCTGCCATTTTGGACATTTTCGAAATGCTCCAGAGACTTCAGGGCTGCAGTTGAGGAAAACAACCATGACAGACTTAAACTGCCACACTCTTTGATGGATAAAAAACATTATATGGATGTATGAAGAACCATATCATGGCCCAACAATTTGGAAGTCTGCCAGTGTTGTGGTATATGATGAGGCTGAATTGAACATGCCGATTGCTCACATGTTGGAAGAGGAAAATCAGGCGCAAGAGAAGTCAAGGCGCATTCGGCGGGCGACACCTTGCCAGTCCCATACAGAGACCCAGTCGCCATGTTCCATGCAGGCCCACACCTTCTCAAGGAGTTCCATAACACGCTCACAATTACGAAGACCTGTATATCCACGAACAGCTCTGACCGCGTTGTGGATACGTTCCTGTTGGGCTTGCTCGAAGCATGCAGTGCCAATAACTAGGCAAGGAATGAGCAACAGAGTCTGGGAGGGATCGGATGGCTTAAACGATTCGAGGATGGTAAGAGACTCTTCAACGGCGAGAGTAATTCGTCGATCATGATATGCGGGTCTTCGGTTTGGTGGCGGCGAAGATGCTCTCTCTTGGCATGACGATGAGTCCTGTTCATGCATGGAACTGGTCCTCGAAGGGTTACGTGACGTTGGGCAACTGCTTGCCATGTGAACGTCTCCAGCCCCATTGGTCCCGTTGCCCCTTGATACTGTGGCCATCATCGACGCTCGCCTAGGCGGCGGCGGTGGTGGTGCAACGGCTGCTAAGGCTGAAGCTGGAATAGGCAACGTGCTAAACGTCGAGCGGCGCATTGACGAGACTGAAGGTGGGTAGATAGTTCGGAATAAATACACCCACATCATCTGCTTATAGAGCAATCCAACTCGATCACGGCTATCGCCCCACGGCCAATTGGGTGTCCATTCGCGAATAGCCGCATCTATCTCAGCAGCCTGATATAAGCTGGTGTAGTCCACAACGGGGTCAACGCCGGCGGATATGTTAGCTCGGATCGTATTTCGAATAGTCGTTATCTGAGAAAGGTACTGGAAGAGGCCGTCACCGACGCCCAGCAATCGAGGTGGCTGTATCGGTGCTACAGGCTCCCAATCTTCAGATGACAACCGAGCTGTCATGTTCTCGGGATGCCAAAATAGATCGTCGGCGAAGATGTGGTACTGGAAGAACTCGGTAATGAAAGTATAGAAAGCCGGGTCCTCGGGAGGCGAGTGCTGGATCAGAGTCTGGTAAGCCTGGAGATGCACACGATGCTCCCCTCGAGGGTTTCCATCGGCCCTCGTCTGAAGAAGCAAACAAAGCATCTGGCCATATCTCGCAGAGAGAATAGTCTTGTACTCAGGATCGTCCTTGTCCAGGGGTCTTCCCATATCTTCATAGAGTCGTTTCATGGATTCATCGTGATGATAGTCAGCTCGCTGTTGCAATGCCTCCCGGTTAGACTGAGGATGGTCAGCCAGTAGTTTGGCACCATAGGGTGTGTCCCAGTCGATGTGCTTGCTGCTGACCGCCAGAATTGAGTGCATGAGACCTTGGTGCTCATTTGCAAGGTGAAGGATAATGTCTTTGAAAGCATTCTTGGCCTCGCCTTCAACTGTCAAGACATTACTTAATTGGGTGATGTAGTGTTTCCAAAAGACTTTGTCCTCGACCGTCTCAACACCGTGGAAGATCGGTTGCATAGTAATGATAGGAAGTGCCTCCTGGCGAAGACGTTCTGGTATGATATTAGACATCTGAATGGGTATTGTCGTAAAGAAACGTACCTTCTTCGGCCTTTTCCTTGCCGCTCTTCCATATTTGCTTCTCGTGATAGCCCTCGCATACCACAGCATTCTTCTCACAATTCATGCCTAGGAATAAAATGTTAGAATCAAACGTGCGTCGAGTGAGCTAGATCAGGTCGTACATCGAGGTTTCTACTTCATGTTAGCCACCTGTTTCGGCCTCGAGGAATATGCTGGCACCGCGAGAGGAAATGCAAGTTTATATGGTGTTCGCTCGTATTCCGTGATAGCTCTAAAAGAAATAAATCACTTACTGCTTCGTCACACTTCTTCTTGCGTTTGCGGCAGGTAATGCAGCCAGTCTTTGATCGACCCTTCGTCACCTTGCTTGCACTGATTGCCGTTGTTAAAGGGTGCTTCCTTGGTCTTCCTCGTGGTCGTTTGGGCTTCGGATCGATCTTTGTGGATTCCATTGAAGCTGGTGCAAGCGGGGCAGCTTTGAGATCGTCCATATTAAGGTCATCTTCGACAGGCTCCAGTTTCGGGATCGTCAGGATGTCGTCTGAGCCTTGCTCCCAATTGTTGTCCATCTCAATATCGTCTCGATCGACGTACTCTGTACTCCAGGAGTCGGCGCAAGATGAGGAAGCTGAGTGAACCATTGTTGGTGCGGAGGAATTGTCCAGGCCTGCGCTCAAAGGTGAAATCTGGCCAGGCTGTAGTTGATTTGCCGCTGATGAAGACATCCACAAAGAGTCCATTGGTAAAGGCGATGGTGGCATCATGTTGTTTCGGTCTTCGGAGGATATTCTATGGCTGTCGCACCAAGCCAAGTTTCGTTCAGACTGCGAAAATGCAAATGAACGTTCGATAGCCATTTAGCTGCCTAGATAAGCATGCCCCCCCTGAAAGTGAGAGTTGGGAGAAGAGATGATTTGTATAGACTGTCCCAGGGCCGGCGGTAGACTTAGATAGATATGTAACCAGTTAGTTAGCCCACCGATCGAATCTACAGCGCAGTCTATGGAAGCGGACGTGACGACTCGGCATGAAGCTGTGGGGACTGAGGAGTGGTGGCGGTGGACGTTAGGCTGGACTAGTTATCAACGCCAACACACTAACGGTTGATTGAAGCTCCTTTAGTCGCCCAGGACAGGCGGCCGTTCGAAAGTCGCAAGATGAAAGGGAGGGAAAGGTGAAGAGGATGGAGGGGCTATGTGGGTGGAGAGGTCTTATTTGGCAGTCAAGGTATGGAGGAGTTCTGAGATCCAGCCTGGAACCCTTCTGCTGTCTGTCGACTCCATCTCCCCACAGTTATCATAGTCTAGCGATGAAGTTGGCCTCATGGTCAAGGTGAGAGAGCCCACAGGGGCCTGGATACGCTTGCTTGGTACATAACCATCAGCAACCATGTGCCGTTCGGTCCCGCCAAGGATCTTTCAGGCCGCTCGACGATGCCATCGATGGTCTCTTCCAGACCCTGTCATGCCAGGGCCAGCTGCTGGGGGCTAGGCTGGCTAGTTCAGTAGTTTAGGACGGCCATGGTGAATGAGACGTGGAGGATACTCTAAGCCTTGGCGCGAGTCTCCACCAAAGCGTTGATGGGGGACATGGACATGGTGTAGATATCCACCCTCCATAGATTTAGCGTCTTCAGGGCCCTGAGAGAGATACTTCAGGGTACGCAAACCAGGTTAAGCTGTCCAGCCGAAGTGGAACATTCCCAGCGTGGACTCAGGTTTGGTCGAGGTAGGTGGTGCATACAATGTCGTACTATAAATGTTAGGAGATAGGATACGAGAGCAAGATGATAGCTTGTGAACAACCTTGCTTATGAGTTAGGAGGTGAAGCCTCGATCCAGCAAGCAAGCATCTCGATCAACTTGACATCTGTCCTCCACCTCCAAGGCCAATCAATTATCAATTGCAATGAGTCGTGCGTGTCTATGCCTGTACAGTATGCGACAGGTGGAGTAGCGTCAAGGTATGGTTCGACAATGTTGATCTGTTTCTGAAAGTCACACGACAAAGTGTCAAGCAGCTTTGGAGTAGAGAAAAACTCATGTCTGCAACGGTCAACGTTGCAGCATTAATGTAGCATGATATCATTTGAAGTCCCTTGTGTTTGTAAAATCATGTTGGGTGGCATTCGCTGGTGTTAAGCGTCTCATCGTTCATAATTTATCGCGCAACTGCTGCTGCTCTGCCCAATCCGCAGCAATGCCAATGCCGATGGTCTGGTTCAGGCCTATGATATCGAGGCCGTAATTGGGGCTATAAAACTGCATCGAACATCAGTGCCATTTTTGGGCATCAAGCATAAGATGTTGGCTACTAGCAGGGAGGCTCTCGTGGGGATAATCATCGTGTCGATAGGCGGGAGGACGGAGGTTGGTTGTGGTGAAAAACAATGTGAGTCGATCGTTCGTCTGGATAAAGACGGTGATGGTGTTGAGCGGATGAATTGAATTGGTAAAACCCGCCTGCACTATTCGGTATCTAGGCAATCCAACTCTTTTCTTAATCAGGTCAGTCGCGATGTAGATCGATTTTTTCCTGCCCATCTGAGAAGGCGCCCTCCTCCACGTTGAGCCTTTGAGGAAGCACAATCTGATCGAGAAGGCCCTGACCGACACTACCTTACTTCCCGCCCAACCCAACCTACCTTACCTTCCCGATGGAACTAGCCGTAACTCACGATCCCATTATCTATCTCAGCTCGGATCAAAGCTTCTTCAACCAAAATCGCCTCCTATTCTTCAATATATCAACCAACACCATGCCTGTACCTGGTCTTTGGTTTTTGGTGGCTTTACTAACGGAAAGCCTCATGTTGGCGACATAGATCTAGACCGCTATGCCATGCACCGCATCACCCTTCTCTCCTGCAGAATATATGCAGAATCATCCATGGCGGCCACATTTGACTCGTCCGTCATCACTAGCATCAACTACTCATGTCACTTTCTGCCTGACGGAGGCACTACTCTGAATGGCATGTCCGCACTCGATGAACCTTCGTCACCCCTTTTCCATCCAGAACGAGCTGACTGACATGGTATTTCCATGTCGTTTACCCTGTATTCTACCCAGATGCATCGCGCTACTGCAGTGTATTGCTAGTGTATGCATTGCTTCTGGGGACTGGAAATCGACGGCCCAGGATCAGCCAACAGCTCTGAGCTCTGAGCTTGAGCTCTAGGAGACAAGCGAACTTGCACAGTTGCTCGCTTCGCGTTCATGGAGCAGACCATGGCCAGTATACAGCAGTAATAAGTTAGTAAATAACGCCTCAAGTTGCGCAAACTTTCGACTTTGGTGAAGCAGATACTGACTGGCATGGAGATTCAGCGGCATCAGCTCAGCCATTGCGTGCTTCTTCATCAAGGGACTCAACATACGCCATGGTACGTGCCCTGTAACCGAACGGGTAGGGATAAGACCAGCTCGCATCCTCCGCAGCCAACCGTCAGCTCACGGACCCTCAGGTGATCAAGGCATACTTTCTCTCTGAGACAATGCTTGTCTAGGTCGGTCGATCATTACGACTGGATTTTGTCTGCTATTTCAATGAGTTGGCCTAATTCGGCCACCACGGCCATTCGTTGGCTGACCGCGACACTCAATTTGAAATCAGATCGAGGAGCCTGGACTCAAAAGATTGTAGCCTTTGGCGACTCTTGAGAAGATGCCGGCCGCCGGCCTACCCCCACGTCAGTTCGCAGGGCTTAGCCCAAATTAGGACGCGATTTCCATGACTGTCAACTACTGCAAGGCCATGAGCTAGAGATATCGAACTGTATTCGTAGCATCTCCCCTCATGTGCTACGATCTTCATCATCGATGTTTGCTTTTTCCGCTTGCTTTTTCCATTCACATTGCGGGGAACACAGCCAGCTACATACGGATACAGGCGCGACCCATAGCTCTAGTGCTCACTGGGACTGCCATTTATACGGACATGCTCGCCCAGTGCACCGAGCTTTGAACAGTGTGTTGCTAGCCACAATGGCTCGTTGTTTTACACATGCAGCTTGCTAATAAGCCTTCCTTCACGCAAGGCTTCTTATCCTTTGCAGTTATGAATCTTGACCTTTGTGCTGGAATCCATTCAAGAAGATTCACGACAACAGAAGCGTCTTTGGATATGTTCTTTACCATTTGAGTTTGGCCAGATTTTTCTATTCCACCAAGCCTGACTCGGCAACTTTGTTCAGACTGCTGTGATACAAATACATGACTCGGCTTGCCCAAAGTAGTAACCCTTTCAAAGCCGCAAAGGATTCATCGCTAATTTTAATCGATTCGCAATTAAACAAGCCGAGCTGTCGCTGCTCGCTGGATTGGTAAAGTATTTGACATTCCTTGTTCACCCACGGCTTCAGCATTCACTTCAATTATCCTGGTCAGTAAGCCAGTGGTGCTCTCAAAACCAAGCACCGATGCTGGAATTAGCTGATAGACAGCTGTATTCAACGACCCTGAGACCAAGGATGTCGTCGTTATTCCTCTTTAGGTTCAACTTGTGTTAAGCTAAAAGTTATGGAGTCTTGAGTGGATTGCTGATACGCAACGGTACTTGAAGGTACTTGGAGCTGTTTTATATTTTACACAGCTTACCTGTCATTGGCCATTTATCCTCAGCTTCAGCTGGCCAGGTCGAATTCAACTACCCAGCAGTATTTGTCAATTTTCTCCCGCTGCGCAGCCAAAATTCCGCTTTTCAGCTGCTCCTAGCTACACCGCCCTGGTACGGGAGCAATATGGTAGCTATGCCATTCAATATTGCCCGACAATTGAGTTCGACGGTGTGCCGGCTCAGGCGCGGTCCGTTGATGGAGTCCCGTCTTTTCCCTAGTCTGGAGAATGCAAATGAATGGAACCAACTGTATCGTTAGCATTCGCGAGAAGCGTGCGCATCTGGAATATTGCAGACGTCATCGCCAACACCAGCTGGTGTTGGTTCTAAATAAGGGATTCGATTTTTTTGGTTTACTGCCACACTTACCACACTTACCACACTTGACGAATGGCTCCCACTCTTCGCGGCCTAATGTCTCTGTCTCCTGCAGACTGCATACTGATACAATTCCACTAGATCGAAGAGCCCACAGGGTCGTCCTTGATAATGGCGAAGAGACAGCGACCGGAGATATAATTTTGTCATGGAGAAGCACAAGCGGACCTGCAGCATTGACATACATGAAGTTGTATTGTGCCTAGCTTAATGTAGCCCAGGGACTTCTTGGACTACTGTACTGTCGTGCAGTAAGAGTAAGTACTGCTGTGCCTAGGCGAATCCATCGTGGGAGGACCCTGGCGATCCCACCATTGACCATCTTAATTACACAGATCACCTCTGCCCTGTTGGACTCACGAATAGACTACCTGAACTGGACTGGGTGGTTTTATTTCCAGGACCAAGAAGCTCAGTCCATCAGCTACCAAGCGCGACTCCGCGAGCATCCAATGGACTAGGACGCTCACCTGGAGGCGGGTCTGGTCTGCCTGAGCGCAAGATTATGCTGGTCCTCTATCAAGCACCTACTCCACCAAAAGCGCGGCCATCATCAACTGACACCTTTCGTTTGGCGCTTGATGTGCACCGGACCGGGCTAAGTGGTCTGTGCCACCGGTTGGCACGCTTTTGTCACGGAATTAAGCTAACAGGGAACTGCCCTATGGCGCCTACATTGTGCCCGTTCGAATAGAAACCCCCCAGAAGGAGAGGTTCAGGTCACCTAGTCGATAGCAGATCTCCCATTATCGGGCCGGTACAGATCGTCACGAATTGAATTGGGTCCGAGAGTCGAGATGTGCGGTGAACTGGGCCTCGATTAGACCAGGGACAGGGTGTGTAGAGCGTCGTTGTCTGTCAGACACAATTGAGGCGTTGAACAACAATTTAGGACATGGTATTAATTCAATCTATGGGCTCGGAGTGCCTCCGCTGCTGACCATGTGAGCAGGAGGTGACGATTCATGATACGATGGAAAATAGCCTTTTCCTCGTCTGGCAACTTTGGGTATCACCGGCTGTCCCTTCAGGCAGGCATGGCGTATGTAAGTCAGCCTCTGGACTCTATCGGCAATGGATTTCAGCAAACGTAGCCAGGATCAGGCTGAATACCTACAGTACCTATCTACTCCAGACCGATACAAATGAACAAGGTAAAACGCTGTTCGGGATTAACGTAACAGACATGGCATCAGATCAGGGCATGCACGGACTATGATTTTCAATGCACCAACCACCAGTTGCAATGCCTGCTGGAGTGTTGGATATTTGGAGACAAGCTGTGTTGCGAGGTGTTTGGTGTGGGGAGATACTCCATGACTAATATTCAGGAGGCAAGATCCTAGAATACGTCGGCCTCATATCGAGAAGCACATGTCGAAGGGCGACCAAGTGTTATGCTTCCTTTAGCCCAGACCAACTCAACTAACTGACTGCGACCGGAGCAAATAGTCCATTTTACCAATTTTGGCGTGCCGTTGGTTAGACGTTTTCTCGAAGCAACGCCTCAGACGCCGGCCCAACGCAGTTTAATTATGTCTTTAGTGAGGCGGGCTGTCGGTTGGAACAACCATTCTTGTTCAAGCATGGCCTCTCCTTTCAGGGTATGACATATTGCCAGCCAGTACCGTATCCCATAACCCGAAGGCATAAACGATATCTAAGTATCTACACAAAAACGTGGTGCCTCCCTCGGTGGTTAGCCGAAAACCGAGACTTGGATCTTTGGCACGCGTAGATACGACGGTGAATAATACCGAGTATCCGTACCCCAGACTCAAAAGTTGGAGAGGATCGACGGATACCCATCCTGAGGTGGACTGTGAACTGAACTGTGGGTGATGGATGACAAGCAAGTGGGGGGATCGTGGGGAGCGGTGTGTCGACCCTCTTCTGTGGGTGGATGGCATAAAACCTTTATTACAGGACAACACCATAATCAAGATGAACAACGTGGACTGCAATGAGAAAATACAACCCTACCAGCTGTAGTGCAGCACTATCCCACCCATATACATCATCATAACTGTGTCGTGGTGCTGCGATTTACGTTTGATAATGCAGATACTGGCCGAGATCTTCTTGACAACCACTTAATGGTTCTCATTCAGACATATCATAGACTTGGCATGCTTGCTGTGCCTCCCGGAGTTCGGCTTCTTGACTCACTCGGCACTTGGTCACCAGTTCCAATGTCAAAAATGATACAGCAATAGTCAGTTACTATGAATAACAAAAATCGTGAACCCATGCCAATGGACCTCCCTTACTTACCATGGCGGGCATGTATCTTCTGGTCTCGTGCGCCGTCACGGGATGATCGCCAAGCTAACAGTCAAGATATGGTAACCCGTCTTCTGGATCAACAGCAGATTGATTGGACCTGCTCTACTGTGTGAAAGACGCCCATCTTTGTTACAATATGCTAAATCAGTTATGCCGAGATGAAGCGAAACTCACTCATCCATCCCCTGGGCCTGGGCCTGGTGTATGTGTATGTGGCTGCACAAGCGTGCGTGTCGCAACTTTGCTTGTCCTTGCGTTTTCGATCCTGGGGTTTTAGAGGCTGTTGGCCAACATGGATGAGGCCTCTAGCGCCTTTGTGCACCACCAAATGTGATTCATGCAGTGTACGACTCGCTGCTGGATAATGCAACAAAATACTCCAGAATATGATATCAGAGACCCTCCAAGTTGCAGGAGTAACCCGTCTGTCTCATGCATCTCGGCAAACCTTGACTACCTACACAAAAGTCCCCATTCTGAATGGCTCAATGTCACATCTTTCTGTCTTAAAGTGTCTCATATTAATTAAGGTTGACTAGGGGAGATGGTCTAGAATAGAGGCTCAGACTATAATGAGATATACCCAATAACGAGTTCAGGCCGTTTAAAAGCTTTAGAGTTTATTAGAATGAGAGCCAGTTATGAAATTGTCCCGAAAACTCACCAAAGACTGAAAGTGCCTATTCTCTTGCCTTATTAGGATTGCTGGCGGGCTGAATAGGACCGAATTATCAGCAATGAACACAATATGCAATAAGTTAGTCAACAGAGACTATACAATTGTATTGCTCCTTTCGTGAGCTATGATCAAGACCCTGGGAATTATAGCTACATACGGAGTATACATCGAGTCAAATCAGGCAAGTATCTGGACAAATATCTCCAGGCTTCATCCATATAGCTTATGTACAGAATAGCAAACACTGCAGATGTGCAAAGCGCTTTGAACCTCAAATATAGATTCGCCGCTTTACTTGCGTCTTGACAGGACCTCTTCCTCCCGCCCTTTAACCTGGGGCTCCTCATCGACCACTGGTCGTCCAAAGCTCATCCGTCTCCCCTCCAAACGAAACGCAGTCCTGAAGCTGCTTCCGCTGGCGGGTGTCATCGATGTGCTTCTGCTTGGAGTCCGTGCTCCCTCACGGATTGACTTGCGTAGCTTACGTATCTCTACCGTGAGTCCCTCTGGTTTCTTGTCCCGATACGTAGCTGCTGGAGTGGCTTCGACTCCGGAGGCCGCCCGGGTGGGCGTTTGCGTTTGGGAAAGTCGATCGAGGGCGAGGTTTAACTGCGACTCTGAAGGGAGCGGTGGTACAGGTGGCAGAGGCGACGAAAATAGTGGTACAGGGGCATCTTCAATAAAGTTTCTCCAGCCGACAAGGCTCTCCTTGCTCATGCGATTGTCGAGAGCCAGGCTGTGTTGTAGCGTAGAGTTCCTAGGGAACGTGCCCCCAAAAGAGTTCTGATAATTCGATCTCTTTGGCGACGGTTCGCTTCGAAGCTCGCGTTCAGCCTTATCACGAAAATATGCAGCACGCTTCTCTTTCTCTTTTCTGCCTTCACCTCGACCTGACACCCACGGCGACGCGCAAGGTGGTTCCGGCTCGTCATCTTCAAACGGCCGCCATGCCACTCGTGGTGAAGCTGGCGTTCTCGGCGTGGCTGGAGCACAGTAATCCGAACGCACACGCTTGCGGAAGAGACTCCCAATACCGGAGGCTGGTGTCCGTAGGATGGCAGTGTTGTATAATTCGGTGGGTGATGGCGTTCTACGATTAGGACCATCTGGCTCGCCACCAGGAGGCAGTGGGGACGAGGGTCGATTTGAGTGATCAGATCGCTGTTTTGAGTGCCGGTAAGTGCTGCTGGGAGTGAGTTTTGGCTTTGATCGTGGCTTTTGTGGCCTGGGAGTCTGAGAGAAGTCTTGTGTGGTTGTAATAGGACAATGCTGAACGTCTCCTTCATCCAAGGTGGCGGTTGTCTGAAACAAAGTCTTCGGCCAGTCCACTGGTAGAGGAGCTCTAGTGTGGCTTTCATTTCGTCCATCGCTACGTGACATGGTTTTGGCCCTTCGGGGAGTAGCTGTGACAGCTCTCATCCATTCTCTGGGGGCAAAAATGTGCTGATACCGGTCAGGGTCAGGCACGTCGGGCAAGGGCCTTGCCTTTGGAGTCACATCGTCAAAACTTCTACTGATTTCCATATCCTCAGTCTCCCGAAGAGGGCACCTAAGACGTTCCTGAGTGTCTTGTAGGTTGAGCATCATGCCTGATCTGGAAAGTGTTCCTTTGGAACTGCTTCCCCTGCGGTGTTCAGGTGTGAAACCCGAATGCTCCGTCTTTTCCGGGTTGAAAGATGATTTGTGCACAAGCCTTCTAAGAGATTGTGTCGGAGTAATGACCGTTGAAGCCGAACGCTGAAGGCCTCTGGGTACAGAAGTTGTGTGCGTAGAGCCTTGTAACTGACTACCAAACCCCCGTGGTGTGCGATCTCCTTCTGTTGAGGCATTTTCATCATCATCAACTTCGAAACCCAAGCAGCCATCACGCTCAGGGGCGCTTATTCCGAGCCTCCCAAGTATGGATGGAACGTCGGCACTCAGATCATCGAACATTCTTGACCATCTGCGATCAGACTCGTCAGTGTTAGCCCTGTGTTTTCGCCGGTTGATATGTAAGGGCTTTGGCTGAAGTTCAGATATCATTGGCTCCCCGTCCACATCCCTTAAGTCTGCCGAAAGCCCTTGATGAAGCTTACCGCTGGGACTTGGAACCAATTGAGCTTGCCGAGTATCTTCGGAAAGAAGTTGACCTCCAGAGTCACCAACAACACGTTTTGTGAGAGTTCCCGGTGTTAACCGCTGAGTTGGTTGAACCGCTATAGGAAAGCGAGCAAGAGGGCTGCGTGTGTCTGTAGTGGCCAGAGAAATTGGAGTATAATCCGTGGCCTTGCTCCTGTGTTTTGGAGTGGAAAATTCCAAAACAGATAGATGCTTCGTGCCTGCACGCGACAGCTGCCTCGAGAGCGTGATGTCTCTAGAGTTGTCGTTGATCTGTCTGCCAGCTGGGTCCGAGTCTTCTACCAAGATTTTAGTCTCGATACTCTTGCGAAAAGATGGAGAGCTTGGTTTGGGCATGTCTGATGTTTGCTGAATTCGGCATCCATCTGTGTTGTCAAAGGCAGTAGAAACACCCCTTTCCCTTGTGTCCTTGTCCAAGCTTCCGACTTCATTTCTGTCCCCAATAACCTCGTTTGGTATTTCATCGTGCTCTCCAGGTTCATACTCGCTCATTGGTCGCCAATCTTCGACTTCTCCCCCAGCTGGTACTGAGTTCGTTAATCCCCGAGATAAAAGAGTAGAAGGGGATAGGAAAATGACATTACCTCGACGTGGCAAAACTGTGTCCTTACCCGCAGGAACATCGAGGCGATTTCCTCTCTCTTCATCAGATTCCGGTGGATCTATGATCTGGGCATCGATTACGTTGTGTCGTAAGGTGTCCATGAAAGTAGGTAGGAGAATTGGTTCATCACCAAGATGAAGCGATAGACGCGCAAATCCATTGGGGTCCTTTTCTGGTCTTAGGGTTGATACTGATTCTCCATCAGAGTCAGTTGTATCTTGATCTATGGCAGAGCCCCTTGTACTTGCTCCAGTAGTCCCCAGAGACAAATCGCGCCGAATGCTTTTGGGGATTTGAGGGACAATAAGGAATTGCTTGTAATATTGGGTCCAAAGACACTGCTTGTCAGGCGCTGGAAGCTCGCAGGGCCGATTCTCGCGTTCGGATAAAGACTTCTCGATCAGATACATCCGGCAGTACTCCATTGGCGAAAGACGAGGAGTCATCACTTTATAAGTCATTTTAGAGCTCATATCCTTCCTTTGAGTTGTTCGTCGGGTGCTTGATTCGGTGAGGATTTGTCTAGAAGGTGATTTGGGACTCTGTAATGGGCTCGAAAATATATCGGGAGACTCGGGGCTATTGTTTTCCAAGCGCGAACTCCCCATAACTAAATCCGTGATGGTTCCTGGCTCCGAAATGTTTGCTTTGAGTAGTGGCCGGCGCCTTTTATCACCCGACTTGCGCGTAGTGGAAGTGATCATATGCTGGTCCAACGTTTGGAAGGGTGCGCCATCTAAAGTCATCATTTCGGATCTATCGGATTGGTAGCGCATTCTCCTCTTGATCTTGTCCAAAACGCCGGGCGTGAGATGAGCCTTAAGCCTCTCGGGAATGTGTGGTAATGGGGGCACAGGTGGCACACCTTCCTTCCCCTCGTCATCGCTGTCGGGATCATACTAAAAATCTCGACTGTCGATTTCTCGGGGCAAGAGAAGGCCTAGAGCTGCTTGCTCGGCTGGTGAAAATTCGAGTTTTCGTGCGAAGGGGTGCTGGAAGAACTCTGTCTCTGAGAGATTATCAGGATATGAGAGGACAGGTGGCGCGCTGAGATCTTTAGCAAACAAAGCGCCATCCGTCTTAGCCGGACATAGTTCCTTCCCAGGCATCCCTTTTAGAAGAGGATGAAAGGACAAGAGAGTCAAAGGCGTTGTTGGTGTTGGCACAGACTCTTGATTGTCAATGGAGGTAGCAGGAGTGAGAACAAGACTGTCGCTGAGGGGTGCGTTGGCCGAGAAGTTGGAGGTATCTGCACCAGATAGCATGGAGGAGTCTGCAGACATTGGATGGTAAAGTACTGCGTTGGCTGATTTCCGTTCGAGATCATTGATGATGGTCAAGCAAACATTTTCCAGCTTCTTGAACTCTTCGCAGTATCGCACCATAGCATCTCTGGCCCGAGGATATCCGGGGACGTCGCACCAGCCACTTAATTTCATTTCAACGATTTCTTGCCGCTCAGGGGACAAAGGGTTCTCAGACATTAGGTGTTCGAAAACAGAAAACCGTACACTGTCACGAAGACCTGGTGAATGCGGAGTCGGGTCTATATCATCTTCATCCTCGAGAAACACGACTGGAGGGACGAGGGCATTGAGTGTGGCCATGATTTGGGGTGCCTCCTTTCTGTGCTTGGCATCTTTGGTCAGCTCTTGGACAAGAATCTGGACTAGTCAGTTAACCAGGTCATATCTCGACTCCGTCGTGTGTCTTACACAGGTTCTGAACCCGGCATGTAGATGCCTAAAATTGGTGGAGGAGGTCCGATCAAGCTCTTCAAGCAATCGAACGTGGCTTTCAGTTGGTGAAACAGTTTCCATGGCGGTATGGGTGGCTTCAAGTAAGCGCAGGCGGCGAATTTCCATTTCATCCAGATAGCCAAGCCCATCCATGACACGGTCGAGGTCAATGCCACAATCTTTGGGCTTTCGAAAGATGTTGGAAGCTAGGTACTTGGCATTCTTGCGCGTATTGGCGTTGTAGTCGACGCCTCTTGCTGCACGGATGGCTGGCCAAGCTGCTTGAAATTGGGTTTGAATAGTTTGGTCATGGTCGAATGCCAAAAGCCTCCTCTGCATCTGCTGCGCAAATCCGCACTGCTGAGGATTGAGGCCATCGGGCTCGTCGTTGACCAAGTGCTTAAGGGCTTCGGCGCCAGGCCCTAACCACCAGCTTTCAAGCTCGGCAGCGTAGGGCGGCATCGCTTCGTGCTGTACGCTCCAGAACACAAAATGACTGATTTCTACGGATCAATCGATCATGATGTATGAATCAAAAAGAGAGAGAATTAAAGTAGGGCCAAGATAGGTAGAGATGAGGAGAGAAAATCGTTTCCTTTCGATAACGGAAGGCCGCAGACCGATGCTCGTGGCAGTGAACGGATGTTGCAGAGAAGAAAGTTTCTGCAGGCAGCAAGTTGTGATGATGCACTGTAGCTGTAAGATAATCAGATTCACTGTTGAATAAGCTGTTCGCACAAGTGGTGCATCTCATTGTTTGCCGTCCGCCCATGGTGAATGTGATCTGGGTAATCGTTTGTTGACCCCGTCGCTGTTCGCAGCTTCCTTCTCAGAGTTGGAGCAATGACCAAACAGCATCGTGAAATCACGTGTATATAATTACACGAGCGTAAACGGCTTCCATTGATCGCAAGAATTGATAATTCATCAAAATGCCACGTATTGAAGTTGGTGATACTACTGCGTAGTACTCATGAGGTCATTTCAGAGTGGACAAGATCCATTTGGTGACATGCATCACAAACCCCTGTCCTGCTGAGTCTCAACTCAATTGACGAGGCCTCCTGCATTCCCCGCTGGAATTACAGCGGTTTTTGTGCTAGCGCCAGAAATAGCGGATACCTCCACTGAAACTACAGGGGAGCTTCTGCAGCTGTCGTCGTGGATCTGGCCAAGTCTCTTTGCCAAGGCCAATGGTAGCCAGTTTCAGGGCAGTTGACTGTCACTGGTAGCCCCCGAATCTGCTCTGACACAGCACAACCAGGAACCTGACCTAACTTTGTTTTTGTACCAAGCTTGAATTGGCCTGGTTGTTTGGTGACA
Source organism: Fusarium concolor (assembly GCA_013184415.1). NCBI lineage: Eukaryota > Fungi > Ascomycota > Sordariomycetes > Hypocreales > Nectriaceae > Fusarium > Fusarium concolor. Next base: position 18,398 of record JABCJY010000583.1, read on the forward strand.
CGAAGCCACGAGTCTTCCTACTAGTACCCTTCTTTTCTTTCTCTCCTTTGTTTCGTTGGCGTTGGTGTAACTCTTGATAGCCTCAACCGGCACGTCAATTGACTTGTCGACTTGTTGTGAACACTCTCCGTGAGCTTTTACAAGCCAGTAATCATGATTTTGAGGCACTCAAGGCGCCTGGTGCGTCGCCTCAACCAACCTATCAGCTCCTTGAACCTGGCACGTTCAGCTGCACCGCAGATTCAGTATGGGGGGCCAAGATGCACAAATAACAACATTGGATGCAAGCCACGATTCTCATCTCAAGCGGGAAACAACAAAGGTATGTCAAGTCCATCACTGTGATCAAGCCGGTGATTCCTTGCGGCCCTAGTTTGGGGATCCAGGGTTTTCGGCATTTTGGTTCTGCTGCCAGAAACGGCGAATTCTGTCAGCATCTTATCAAGGCTTGGCTTTGAACAACATTGCCTGGTGTTTCTGATCTACATGTGGGGGCCAGCGTTGCTGGGAAGCTGGACTCGCTGGCTTTAAAACCAACATAACGAGCCCGAAAATTGAAATCGAGCTATTGCTAACGTTCACAAGTAGATGAAGCCCCTGGTGACAATGCAGAGACCCAGAAAGTTCCCAAGTCCTCTTCGGAGCCTTCTCTCCTAGCCAAGATGTGGGAAGCAGCGGCTACGACCTTTGCATCAATAGTGGTCTTGGGTCTGGGCTTTTCTGCTGCAGCCTACATTTACCACAAATCTTACAAAATGCTTGTTCTTCAAAAGATGAAGCACGCTTTTGAACCTGGTGACCCCGTCCTGGATTTGGCAGCGATTGGCAAAGATGTTCCTCATCAACCTGGTGGTTCTGGTGAACATTGGATATACCGCCCTGAACAACAGCGGGTTGATGATATTGTTATGGGACGTGTTGCTGGGCACTACTACCTTTTTATCGGTGACAAGGGATCTGGAAAGAGCAGTATGCTTATAGATGCTATGCGAAAGAATGATGGGGATGGTGTTGCTATGTTTGAAGCGCACGCAGACCTGGAGATCTTTCGTATTCGTCTTGGCAAGGCCCTAGATTATGAGTTTCATGAGGACTACATTGGAGGATACTTCAGTGAGAGGGGTCCTCGTGAGACCACGGCTCTACTTGACATTGAACGTGCGCTCAACAAGTTGGAGAAAGTGGCCATGCAGAAGCGGAGAGAGAGGGGCAAGCCTCTGGTAGTGATCGTCAACCAGATGCACCTCCTCCGCCACGATGAGGATGGACGAGATGTCATTGAGCTACTGCAACAACGGGCTGAACAGTGGGCTGCTGCCAACATTGTCACTATGGTCTTCAACTCGGACGATTACTGGGTGTATGAGCGCCTCAAACAGCTTGCTACAAGAATGGAGGTACTTCCCATCACTGATTTGCCTAAGCAACAAGCTTTATCAGCTCTTCAGAGATATCGTCAAAGATACTGGAAGGAAAGCATTGATAATGCAGTTCTCGAAGATGTCTACGAAAGGATTGGAGGGCGCCTGAGCTTCCTCAATCGAGTAGCAAAAAGTAGGGATATGATTGGAACCTGCGAAAAGATCAAGGAGATCGAAAAGAAGTGGTTCCTCAATCAGTGTTGGATCCTCGGGATGGAGATGGACGACGACGTCATGGACCAGCAGAAGTGGGCTGTAAGTTTGATGAGATATCATGTTCCAGTGAGATAGGTGACTGACTGAATCATAGGCTGCTGCTATGTGTTTGGCCAAGGCTTTGGTTGACAAGGAAAAGGAAATGGAAGAACATGAGACTTACGATCCTGTCGTTGGCCATGTGCTTCCCACATACCCCTTCCACATCGCTCAGCAAATAATGACGCGTTGTGACTTTATTCGAGACCTTGATCGTTTGAATCTCTTCAGCATCACCAGTCAGGCAGACGTTCGAGCGAGTAGTGTACCAATGCATCGGGCCTTCAGAGAAATTTGTGCTGAAGAAGGCTTCGAGAAGCACTTGGAGGGCACGATGCAGAGAATTGCGGACATCGAGAGTTTGGGTCGAACTCGCGAGCTCGTTGCTAAGGATCTTGTCCTTGGTGGACAGTACGAGGTCGAGCAAAACCGAAAGGGTATTACAGTGAAGCTGAAGGAGGCAGAGAAGGAGGATGATTGAAGGCACTGAATACGCCTTTCTTGCTTCTAGGGAGGCAGATCGAGATATAAGACATGCCTGGATGAGGTATGATCGGGATGAGGTAGATGGCATTGGCGCAGGATGGACGTTCTTGGGTCTGATGAAGTGACCTGTACAATAACCAACTGACTTACATAGGTTTCCTTGGCACGTGTCGAAACAACTTTGTACAAACAGTACTATTTCTTAGATTACCTACTTAGTCTAATAACATGATCACAAGTTTTAATATTTAATGCATCTGGTATAGCGTGATATCTTCGCTACCTCCCTCAGTAGATAGACTATGTACTCCCTCGCCTCACTCTTCCGTGCAGTCGAAAGGGGTGGTTGTGGGTCTTTTCTGTCACGTGATCCTTGCCAGGACAACGCAAGCAGCCATCTCATCTCTAGGTTAACCGCGCCGTCAGTTTTTTTCGTGACGCCCCACACCTTCTTCTCATTCACCTTACCCTACACGTCTTCCTCTCGCGTGTGTTCTCAACGAGAAAGAAGTTATTGTCGCGAAGCAGGTTACCGATGACATCCAACGGAAACGGTAACAGCAAGTGGCCTGACTTCCGGCTCGCGTCAGCCTTATGGTCTATTTTGCCCAGCACCCAGTCCAACAGGCCAGATAAGCAAAACAACGACGACCGCGCCGGCGATCACGGCCAGGAGAGCGAGCGAAAGCAGAAAATCGAATACCAAGAAGAGCTTCCTGAAGAGCTCATGCAGTCACTTCCGATGTCTACAGGAGAAATGGATACTGAAAGCCACTCAATTGATGGCATTGGGGGCTTCTCTAACTACGAAGACCCCCAAGCCGGTTCAGACGACGGCGCCCAGGACCAAGACTTCGGCACCCTCGAAATGTTCGACAGCAACGCAACAGAAGCTCCCTACACATCGCAGCTTGGCAACCTGTCTCTTGAGGGGAAGGCACCTGAGGCGACCATGTCAGAGGATGCACCTTCCTCTCAATCTCGAAAACACAAGCGTGAAAAGAAGGAGCGCAAACGGAAGAGTATAAACGAAAGAGCATCCCCACAACTGCCTTCCGAAGAAGAATCCTCGCACAAGCCCAGAAAATCCAAGAAAAAGTCAGCGTTGCCCGTCGAAATTCCCGATAGTCTCGCCGAAAACAATACATCTTCCACATTCCCATCTCAGCCTCTGGAGACCGTGGCTGGCGATTTGGATGATGAAGTCGCTGCCCCTGCCACTCAGACGAAGCGCAAGCGCAACCCCTCTGATTCTACGGATGGCAAGCAACGCAAGAAACGGAGATCCCGTGACCACGGAGCCGACAACGAGTCTCAGGAGGTTGTACCGGGAACACAAGAAAATGGCCAATCTACAGGAGCTGAGGAATCCAACACTCAAGATGCCCAAGCTTCCTCTTTCTTGCGCACCAGGAACGCGTCTCGCCCAGGCGCTATCTATGATGACATCGAAGATGATGCTCCGAAATCACCTAGTGCGGCACGCCAGGAGACTCGTGATGCCCGATCAAGAGAGGGTAGTGCCGCTCATGATGAGATGGATGTTGATGCTCCCGCTGTAAAGGAAAGTCAAGGTGAGGAGAATAGACGAACTGGCTTTTCTCCAATCGATAGGGCTGAGAACTCCGAACATCAAGAGCTCGAGCAAGTGGCCAGGGAGGTGTGGAATGAGCACATCAATGGACAAAACCAGCCAAGCACCCAGGATCCTGAAGATATTGAGATCCCTACGTCCGCTCAACGTCCGCAGACAACCCATGATGTGTACGATGTTCCCGGAAGCCCAGTCCAGACACCAAACCCCCCAAGCGCCAACACAAAGAAAACACGATCAGCCAAAGCAAAGAAGGCCAAGCCCACATTCTTTGAGAAATCGCCTTCCCCTGAAGCTCCTGAGCAAGATGGCCTCCCGTCACCTTCTGCCATGACGCCAATGCCCCGAAAACGCACCAAGAAGGCCTCAAATCGTAGAAAGTCTGAGGCCAATCGTGCTCTTTTGTCTCAATCCATGCAAGATGGAGAGGAGGCAGATGCTGAATATGCCAATGCAGCAGGCGGACGCCGAAACCGAATGGCTGGTTTTACCCAGGGACGATTCAGTGATGAGGAACTCAGCCGTATCGCACAAGCAGTCGAGAGTTACCGTGTCGAGCGCAACATGGCGCAGCATGAGTTGAACGCCATGATCCATGCCCCTGGAGGTACAACCGCTGGTGATGAGCATGCCGCTCTTTGGGCACGAATCTTTGCAACTTGCCCAGACAGACACCGACAGAAGATCATCAACATCACCCGAAAGAAATTCCACAACTTTGTTGCTCGTGGTACATGGACACCTGAGCAAGATGCCGAGCTTCGTGATCTTATCGAGGCTAATGGAACAAAGTGGTCTAAGATTGCGGGAATTATTAACCGCCACCCCGAAGATCTTCGAGATCGTTATCGAAACTACATCGTCTGCGGAGATTCTCAGCGAAAGGATACCTGGGACGAAGTAGAAGAGGGCAACTTAACGCAGTATGTGATGGAAGCCATGGGTGCCATTGATGAGCTGCGACGTATTCAGCCAACTCGTGAACTGCTTAAGAAACCGTACGAAGAGCTCATTGATTGGCAAAACATCAGTGAGCGTATGGAGAGAACTCGCAGTCGACTTCAGTGTATCACAAAGTGGAAGGCCATGAACATCAAGACCCATGGAAAGGACAAGTTGGTTTCCAATGCGCCCGATGCACAGATTTCATTCCGCCTTGAGAAGGCTCGTCGCCAAATCGCCGCTATGCCTGATGACGAGCGTTATCGTATGCTCATGGCTATCTCAGGCACATCAGCATCCGTCGAATCCAAGATTCCTTGGCAGAGACTGGTCGACAAGCAGTTCCGCAACAGCTGGCATCGGCCTACACAGATGCTTCTTTGGCGACGTCTGAAGCAAAATGTCCCTGAGTGGGAGGATAAGAGCGTGCGAGACTGTGCACACTATCTCGTGGAGCTATATAACCAGACAGGCGAGCTTCCCAACGTCGAGGACGCTCTTTTCGACGACGCTGTAGAGATGGAGTTCTTGAATACTATCCCAACTGCCCATGCTCCCAACAGCAGCGCAGCGGCCGACGGACAGAACCACATGAGTGCTGAATTTGTCAACGACGCCGACGAGGAGGGAGATGAGCAGCGGACCGGCGACTATGGGGTTCCTGATGATCACATTAACCCCGACTTGCCCATCGCACCGATGGAACACTTTGAGCAAGCTCCTATGGCCTCAATGGATCCAGTCGCTCCAGCTGCAGACCTGGCGCCCATGGAGGACACCGAAATGGTTGACCCTGCTCTTTCTGCGGAGCCTGTCGAGCCAGTTGATGCTGCGCCCGAGAAGGAAGAGCCTGCACCTATTGCCAAACCTGTTGATACTCCCGTATTCACCGAACCTGCTCCTCCCAAGGCCACTCGCGTCGCGAAGAGAACAGGCATGGGCAAGTCCAAGGCTCCTAAGCCCCCTCGAAAGTCGGCAGCTAGATCTACTCCAGTCAAGTCCACACCCAGCAGGCGATCTACCAGACGTGCAGCCCCCTCTCAGGACCCTATTGAGGATGATGGAGATGCCCAGGTTGCAACTCCCGCAGAGGACAACTCAGAGGTCGATGAAATTCCAACCCGCAAGCGAAAGACACCCAGCAGATTCCGATCCGCTGCGGTCCTCGAGGCACCTGGTGCCGCCGACGATTCAGACAGTGTCATGGATGATATGGAAGACTTGCCTGCCCGCATTGCTTAATGGTGTTTGAAGGATGATGATTAAGAGCCAGAACAGGGCAAAGAAATGTTAGAGTTTTGAAACGACCTGGCGTATATGTATAAATTGCCACCAGCATGGCCTTGAGACTAGAAATAGCGTGTAATACCAGAGTTGTATTTATGGTTAATTGAGGATGTGGAGGGAAGAGCATACATGTGACGCTATCGAGGATTCGGGGTAGCTAGGTTTATAATGAAACGACTCATAGTCGCAATTGATCATCATTGTTATCAACCATGTCACTATTCCATGTGCTTGGATGTGCTGTGAGAAATTTTGAAGGGCTAGGATAATGCAATCCTAGTATGTATCATCTCTCATCAATATGCTTTTGCCATCTCCTCAATCGCAATTCATAATGCCACCAAATCCCCAGTACCAGTGCTGCCGTCATTGGGCGCAGATCGTGATAACAAACATCTCTCCTACTCCAAACTCCACATAATGTTTTCTTTGTGCAAGGCCACCGAATCCTCCGAGGCCAATATCGAGTCAATAGTAAATGCCGAGTCCATAGTAGTTAGACATGCATAGTTGATGCAGATTGTGTAGAATGCAGTTTCTTTAGCGGATCTCGGGCTCTCGCATGAAGTCGGGGATAGAGAGACCTCCCTCGCCAGGCTCGAAGTGAGCCGCACCATTGTTGCTCAGGCTGGTACGAGTAGTACTGGGGTTAGTGAAGCTAGTGGCAGTGTCCATGAGATCGAGGACATCGTCAACGGGGTTACCATCGCGACCGGGGCCGAGGGAGGAGTCGTTGTCGAAAGAATAGATCTTGATACCGCGGAGGTGGGTATCCTTGCCGTTCTGGTGGTTCTCGAGGATCTGCATCTGGACAACCCAAGCGACGAGGGTGTTGCCGTCAGGGTCACCGCCAGCGCCGGTGATGGGGACCTGCTGCCAGCCGACTGGGTTTTCAAGAGCCATGGTGGCGAACTCGATGAGGTTGTTCTCGCTAGTGCCGGCTTTGAAGACAACCTTGGTAGGGGTGTACGACTCATCCTCATTGTAGTCAACGTAGAAGCGGATATCGCGGATACCAACACGCTTGGTGAAGTACATGGTGAGCTTGTGGGGCTGAGGACCATCGGATCTTAGAGACATTAGTCGAGTGAAAGAGGTGAAGGTAGAATATGAACTTACTGCCAGAATTGCTTGAGATCATCGCTCTTGAGCTCTTCAACGCCGTTGCCAGGCTTGTGGCTGCTGACAGTGAAGCGGGCGAGGTTGGAGATCTCCTTCAGGCCAGCGGTGGCGGGATCGACGAGGGTGGCGACATCGTGAGCTTGGTCATGCTCAGCGCCCTCTTCTTCGTCTTCGTCTTCGTCGGCATCGTCCTCATCGATGGAGTTCTCATCCTCATACTCTTCGGGAGAGGGAGAAAGCTCCTGATCATCTTGTCCAGCAGAAGGAGTGCCATTATAAGCCACAGGGGCATCAGAAGATGGGTCAGCAGGAGTAGCCATAGCGCGAGCGCGGTTGAGGAGGATACTCTCATCAGGCTCAGGGTCAGAGCTGGAGCCGTCGGAGTCGCGGGTAGGCATGCTGAGTCGAGGGCCGTCTGTAGGCTGCTGGGCAGCTAGGAGGGTGTTAATACTGGCATAGAGACGGTTGAGTTCGAGCATCTCCTGCACATATTGACGCATGGTGTCGTCAAATGTGGCACTGAAATGACGGCGGGCTCGAGAATAGGCCTCCACGTTCTCCTGGTCTAGGGAAGGGAATGGTCGGAAGACTCTCTTGCGTTGGTGAATAAGAGCGCCGCTTGACTTCTTGATGGCAAGTTCGCCGAGGGGAACACGCTTGATTCGATGGGTAGGGTTGGTGCGACGAGAAGGGGGAGGAGGGATGTAGTTGTCTCGGCGAGAGGGCATGTTCAGGGAAGAGGTTAAGAGGTGGGGTGTTCAGTTCAGATGAATAAGAGAGAACACAGTAGTGATAGAAGAGAACAAGCCGATGACAGCACATTCAGGGACAAAAGAGAGATCAAAAGAGAAGATTGAGAAGGACGTTGACGAAAAAGTGCAATTGAGATGACTGAAAGTGATGAGTTTGCTCTGTTGATGGAATATGGACGAGGGAAAGGCATTGAGTTAAGTGAGTTAAATGCTTGCATATTGAATACATCGAACAATAAGAAAAGAGCACCATTGTGATCCACAAGGCAGTGAATCACAGTGATGCAAGCCGTCAGCTGTGAGCTGTCAACTGAAGACAGCCGCAAACACTCTCAAATTGCAGTGGATAAGCTAACACGACACTCGCTGCCAGGAAGAGAGGAGGACGAACACCAAAGTACGACAATTAAATTAAACTCGACTTACTTCTATAGAGACGAAATGGATTTGGAGGCGGTGCTCGACGCCTTCGTTGGTCTGGAGGCTGATCTGGTGTTCGATGAAGAGGAGGCCCGTCAGGAGTTACCAAAGCACCCGCAACAGGAGAAGCACCTTGACTTGGATGCAATCTAGTGGAAGGGCCGCTTGGAGTTTCAGCAACTTGAGGCACTGGAGATGAGGCTATCTCGGATGTAACAGGTCTCGGGCTCGAGGCTGTGTTTGCGTTTGCTCTGGCGTTGGTGCCGTGGCCATGGGCAGCAGCTACATGGCGGGCTCTTCTAGAGCCACGCGTGATATCCATATTGATAAGATACCTTGGCAGTGTCAATTGACACTGCAGCTGGCAATGGCAGCTATTATACCTCCACTGTCTAACACTGCCCGCAGTCCCTAAGTCAATTAGGCGCGGTCGCGGTTACAGCTGTTGTTGGAAAATGTGATATGAGTGGACAGCTGGACGCGCTGTCACGTGCTCTCACGGATGCCAGCTCAGCTCAGCTGAAGTTGACCCCTGCTCTATCTTGGCCTTGACCTTGAAATGTTTCAAACACCATCGTCGTCACCTCAGCCATAAGTAGCCAGGCTCAATGCAAAGGATTCAACACCATGTCATCATTTTACAGAATTGTCTCGTGCACCAGTATTTCTCTCCTCTTCAATTGACATATCTGCTTCGTCTTGCCCCGTAAAGATTAACCGAATCTACAGAGGAAAGGATCAAAAGTCATTGCCAAAGCTAACCCTAGTCAATAACCTACTTTTCTCAGAGTACAAAGAGTACTTCCACTTAGCTTGAAGTCATTACTTATCTTTAAATTATAAAAGCTTTAGTTTAGTAATTTAGATTTAACCACTTCTATGTCTTCTAAAATTATAAAATCCTTATAGGGAGACTTTACTAATCTTGGTAAAGGTCTATATACCTTAAGGTCACCTATAAAGGTAAGTGATTATGTCAGCAGATCTTCGAGCAAGGACTTTTGATCCCTTCCTTCGTGCCTTTTAACTGATCAAACTTCCTGGTTGCAACTAACAGGGTCCTGCAACCGTAACCCTAGGTCCAGTACCTAACCTCCAACCTCTCCCACTGCAACCCCCGCCTCAGACCTAAAAAAAGGCTTCTTCCAGAAAATCTTGGTATCGATTCTGACGCATGACATGCAAGCCACCGACCTAATATCAGGCTAGAAAACTGTCACTGGCAGTTGACTCCATTGTCATGGAACTTATGAAGTTGACCCTTCTGTGGGTCTGTTGGTTGCTACCCTCCCTCTTCGCTCGGAACACGAGTTAGTTGTCTGTCCTGACTTACATCAAACAGACTATCTCGATGGTGAATGCCTATCACCATTTTACTTTCCAACTGATCTTCGATGTTGTTACATTGAGACAATAATACGACAATCTCTTAATTGAATGACTCAAGGATTATCGGTCCAGCCTCCCGCAATGATACCTTGACCATAGACGTTATTACTGTTCAACGGCCAGTATCGCGAACCTTATACCCACGCAATGGCCCTGGGTCTTGGTACTCGGGATCTGAGGTCGTACGGATCTGCCGGATACCGCTCAAAGGCTCACCGTGCCAACTAACAAAGAGTGAGGCAGGCTGCATACAGGTCATCATCCGGGCTTCACTCATTAGTGCGGTCTGTCAACATGAAACACAAGCTTATGTTCTCTGGTCTGCGTGGAGATAAAAAAAAATTCTGCTCATTAGGTTGCTGGCTGGCTTTGGCGTGCACTCAACTGCACGTGTCGTCCTTCAACTTGACTCGTGTGGGGCACATCGCCAGCCTCATCTACAGCCATCATCCTGGTTCCTCGCCCAACGTTACGCCTCATCTCAGCCGTCTCATTGGCAACGATCCAGATTCGCGGTCCAAGCTACCGCCATCGTCAAGATCCTTAACCGTTCGCGCTACGTCATTCTCATTTGTACTTAACTGCCGTCCTCCTCACTCGCCACGTCAATTCCTTCGTTTTCAGGGACCTCCCATGAAACTCTTTTCCTCCACTGACTCTCACAAGTTCCAAGCTTTTGGCCCCTCTTTGCTTCTTCTCATGTGATTCAGGGGTTTCCATGAAGTAATCTCGACTCACTCGTATTCTATTCGTCCTGAGGTACACTGACGCCTCGACTTCCTTCAGAGCTCAACTTATATCCCCACCACCAGAACCATCCCCAAGATGTCATTAGCAAGGATGCCTCGAGAAATCAAGGCCGAGTCGGGGTATCAGGACACTCGGTGTGCCCTTGAGGGCCCTGAGTTCAGCCTCGCAGATGATATTCTCATCAGCATAAATATCTAGTCATGTCGAGTGTTTCAGTCAACTGTCTATCAATCAATCAAAATCTCAATCCTCGAAACAACTTCTCCCATTGTAAAAGACGAGAGCTCGTTTCGAGTTTTATTCTGACTCTCTTCAATGTCTTTTGATCCCTATCCTACTATTGAATCAACTCTTACTGGCTCTGGTCCCTCCGACATGTCCTCCTCCTCCATGCCCAGCCGCTCTGCTCGCAGCACGCCTGCCTTCAACGCTTCTGCCTTTCACCCTCCTGGTGAAGCCGGTGGCTCTGCCAGTCAAGAGAGAGTTCCATTCATGCGAGACAACACTCCTGAAGACGACGGTTTGCCATCCAACCCAGCTCTGACTCCAGTCATCACCCATGGGGACAGCCCTCCGGCCAACAGAAACTCGGATGCCGATACAGTAGTGCCCCTTCCCCTTCAACCTACTATCAGTCACGATACCACTCGAGTTCGCCCTGGTTCTCGTGCCAGTAACTTCATCTCCCAAAAGACAACCCGCTTCTCTCAAGATGACAGAGAGCCTCTTCAGCCTTCAGGATCTGTGAAATCGTCTTGGCGACGCTACCGTGGCGAAGACTTGGACTTTGACCAAGCTGCCGACTACCCTTCGTTGAGCGACTATGAGCGACACTGGCGCAATGAAGGCCGCAATGATCGCTACACTACTCGAAGGGGTCCTTACCCACCTCCTACATTCATGAACCGCCGCCGGGCACACCCCCATGATTCAGATGAGGAGTTCTACAGTAGTGATGACCCTCGAATGCATCGCAGAATGGGGGATGAGGAGATGGGATATCCTTCTCGACCTTCCCCCCGACGACGTGATTCTATAATCAACGGCTTCAACATCAACACAGGCAAACTTGAGTGGAATGAGCTGAGTCCCAAGGAGAAGTCGGAGATCATGCGCCTTCCCTTGACTCAATGGATGAACTCAAACTTCAAGAACCACTTTGTTGCTAGCCTGGGAGAGTTGATTGGCACCACCATGTTTCTGTTCTTTGCCTTTGCCGGCACAGAAGTTGCCAACATTCAGGCCAAAACCGACAGCAAGACCACAACAGGAGAGGCCACTGGTAGTCTCAACGTCTCCAAGCTCCTTTACATCTCCGTCATCTTTGGTTTCTCGCTTATGGTCAATGTCTGGGTCTTCTTCCGTATCAGCGGTGGCCTCTTCAACCCTGCCGTCACTGTTGCCATGTTGATGGTCAAGGCAATCAGCATGACGAGAGCTGTCTGTCTATTTCTCTCTCAGATTCTCGGCTCCATGCTTGCCTCTGTTATGGTTCGCTACCTCTTCCCCGAGACATTTAACGTTCGGACAACCTTGGGAGGTGGTGCATCTCTCGTCCAAGGAGTGTTTATCGAAGCTCTTCTTACTGCTGAGTTGGTCTTCACCATTTTCATGCTTGCAAAGGAGAAGCACCGAGCCACGTTCATTGCGCCCGTCGGTATCGGTCTGGCTCTGTTCATTGCTGAGATGGTCGGTGTCCAGTTCACTGGAGGTTCGCTCAACCCTGCTCGAAGCTTTGGTCCTTGTGTTATTACTGGGGACTTTGACACGGAGCACTGGATCTACTGGGTCGGACCTGGTATCGGTTCTCTCATCGCTGTGGGCTTCTACTGGTTTATCAAGACTCTTGAGTACGAAATGGCCAACCCTGGCGCCGATGGTGATGACCTCAACGACCCTACCAAGAACCCTGAGAAGAGGGCCGAGATTCAGGCTGCCAAGCCCTCTTCAATTACTGTTGGCTTCGGTGCTGGTAAAACCCCTTCGATTCGCAGCTGAACAATGAGTTCATGAAATATGACTGCTATGAGTGGAAACGAAATGGAAATGATCCATTAACGATTACATGAAGAAAGCTGATGAACATACTCAATGATGCTTCATGAGATTGAATACATGATGCAACGTACACGACAGTGCAACAAATACGCAGATCTGGATAAAATGCGCGCTCTGGGGTTGATTTACATTGTTTTTTGTTTTTTTTTTGCATTATTTCAATGACTGGAGTTTTGGAAGGGTTTGACCGCATTTTGATACTTCCCGGCGCATTTGGCGGCTGCGATGCTAATTGACTCCAGATGAAGGAGTATATACATAGAACCTTAGGTAGAAGAATTGACTCCTTCACAGACCCCTTTTGTTCGGTCCATCGCCACTGCAATTTGCCATGTTGATAAGGCTTTTCGATCACTCCCGCTGAAATTCATAGGGGTGCATCTTCAACTCGTTAATACAGTGACTCACTCTGTGATCCTGGTTGGTAAGATGATTGTTTCACGGTAACTGTGTGTTCCAAATCTGCCAAAGAGTGCCTTCTTGAGATATGTTTGATGTCTACTGCCAGATTATTAGTCCCTATAATACAGAAATAACCTTAGATCTGGTTCCCAGTCTACAAGGCAGTGTAGCAACTCCTGTCCCATTCTCTCCATGTCGGTTTTCCCTGAAAATACCCAACCTAAGCTGACCAATACATATCAAACAGGTCTTTCAGCTCCCCACGCTCGATCTTGCGTCTTTGTGTTTGAGTATCGCTCAGCCCCTCGCTGCTCGTCGCTGAGCGCGCCTTTGCCGGGTTCGAATGGTGCTCAGAACGAAGCAAACAAAAACGTATGAGATAGCGAATCCAATGACACCTCCCAAGCCACCGAGGATGAAACCGGCTCCGGCATCGCGAGAGAATCCTGCGGGAAGATTTGAAGGCGTGGGACTTTCGGTGATGTCGAGAGAAAACATAGTCATCAAGTTGAGGCTGCTTCTAAGGGCTGTGTGCAGGAGGTTCGTTGGGCAAAATATCTCCGGTGTTCTGTCTTCTGTAATAACTTGGTCAGATACACTTCTTTACAGGCGATGCCCAGTTTATGGATAGACTCACAGGTACGATGTTGATGTGGGAATACAACTGAGCAATATTTCGCTTTAGCCTGACTCTTGAAGGATGGATCTCAATAAATTCAAAGATGTCTATCTTGCGTATGTAGGAGACCTGAAGTTGTAAGTATTTATTATGATACACAGCAGGGTGGTGGTGGTTGCTGCAGTAGTGTTTGCATGCAGCGAAGCGACAGTGACAGGCAACTGGCACACCAGTGAGTAAACAGACTGGGTACTCAACAAGAAGTGACTGAACAACATGTGTTTGTCTATTCGCACTTTTTTGCTCGTTTTTGTGGCAACTGGCAGTGACAAGCTGTCTGTTCTCAAGCAGTGACGAACGGCATTGAGGGTTTGCTTGCTCCTATTCTCAATGGCCACCATAGATCGAGCTTGTGTCCAATGGTTTGGCTTTGTATATTGCTGTTGTGGGGATAATCATAGAGTATGTATCAAAGAGTAAAGTGTGGGAGAAGATTCACGAGAGGGTTTGCTATAAATGCAGATCTATATCAAGGCCATAGTAGTAGTAACTCCAGTCGATATATGTGTGTCAAACGTTCCCAGAGTGATCATAGTGCAACGATTGTATTATAGTATGGTTTGTTTCTTGAGTAGAGGGATACTATATGGAGGAGTCTTTTAGTGACCGTTACCCTCAACCATCTGACCATAACGTCCTATGGCTTCCTATCTTGTTTGTATAATAACTTCGGAGCAACACTCAATCCTGAGAGTGGGTTTGGCTAGCAACGAAAAGCCAAGAGATGGACGCCAAACTACACGACATTTACCAGCTTCGGCAACTGTGATCTTTCTTTGATTTAACCAGCTAGAAATTTTTCTTAAGTTTAGTACGCCATAACCAAGGTATGTTACAGTATGCTCGAGTTATCCTAAGACCTCTCCAAGTTTTGCATGGTCCTAAGGAAAGCCTAAGTCTTGTCACGCTCAACCTCTCACAGAGCATCCATCGTGCCGAGAAAGGAGGAAGAGAGTTCACGGGAAGCGCAGGATACACGAGATGAGTACTAATAAGATAAAATAGCAGTGATATTGTCAAGGGTCGTTGAATCTCAGACAGTTCCTCCGTTTTGTCGATTTCGAGCCTTTAACCAAGAGTCAGATCTCCAATTTGCTAAGGCCAGTTCAACAAGTTCGCAAATAAGCCCCGTTGGCTCAGTGGTAAAGCGTATCACTAGTAATGATAAGATCACTGGTTCGATTCCAGTACGGGGCAAGTGATTTGTTCTTTTGCTTTTAATCGACGATTTTTGACCCCTTGTCGCAATATTCTGGGTATCGTGAGGTTTGTATCATGGTGTTGAGCTCGGTTTCTCTTTTTATCTTTTGATGATCCACGCACGTATTTGGTGGGGGTCGAACGTGGTGCTGTTCTGCGATCTACGAGGGGCAGCAATGCTGGAGCACTCCTTCTAATGATACTCACATCACAGACAGACTTATTGAAACGACGTAATTACATGGATCAAGGGAAGGAGCCATGTTAATTGATGCATCATGTCGGGATGGCCGAGTCTCGGTTCGAGCCGTGTATGGGTTGACAGTAGGGGATGAGACGAGACGAGCGAGCATCATCAAGGCCTGCCTGCCTGGTCATCTCATCATCTTCATTTACCCTAAACCGAAACCTCAGTCTTGTGCCTTGCTCATATATACTAACAGTTTATAGTATCTAGAGCTTGCTTAGGGGATATCTTCAAGCCACGGTAGATCACTCACTCAACGGAGCTAGATGCAACTGTCCCGTGGCATGTCTCAGTTCATCATCCCCGTTGTAACTGATAACCGTGATGACTTCACGAGAATCACTTCATCCTAGTTAAAAAGCGGAGAGTCTGGTCAGTGCAATCACCAAGATCGGGCATGAAAGAGCAAGGAGCAGAATGAAGTGGAACTAGCATTAAATTTCACTCGATGCTAGTCTCTTCAACCTGGCGCGTGCCTCTTGTCTTTGATCAATAGATGGCGTTTTAAGACCCTGGAATCCGTAATCACTATATGTGTGTGTGTCTTATTTATGGCAACAAGCACGCGACAAGTGCAGATGCTGTGTTTCGAAGTGCCCAAAGGAGAGAGAAAGAGAGAAATATCAACATTCAATTAAAACACCTAAACCAGGATTGAATTGAAGTTAATTAAAATTGATGTCATCCGCCCACTCGGCCCCCTTTTCGCTTAGGGATGTTCATTGAATAATGATAGGCGCTGCCGAGCCATGCTTGGGCAAATGAGTGGAAATTTGGCGAAATAGAGAGTCGATAACGGACTAAAACAGAGTTGTACAGCTAGAACAATACCTTAGACTTAACAATTCGGAGTGGACAATAGAGCGGGCTATGATGGGATGAGCGCGGTTATCGTTATAGCACAAAATAAGGGGTTCAGTCCGTCCGTAGTTAATTACAGGCACAGGAGAATTTGCCTCTTATGCCAATGCATTGTCTTGTCGGTCTCAGACTGAAGTTGATGATATTAATGACGATAATTTGGGGCGTGTGTCCACCAATACCACTTCGCCCATCTGAGGTAGTAGACCATCTCGGCTGTTGATTAGCCACAAGTCAATACGGAGAAGCCATAACCATAAACAAATAGAAATCTTTTCTTCGACAAGCAAGGGGGTAGTATCACCGCTTGTTTGCGGGGGCGTAAGGACTATTCAAGGTTATTTGATCAATGCACGGATATTGACGACAAACGCACAACACGCACAACACGAGAGGGCTGTATTGTAGCATTACATTTATTATCTGACAGTTTTGACGTCTACAACTGTCGTTCGAGTTTACGGACAGAGCTGAGCATAGTCATGCGCTGATACTACTGTCTGTCTGTCTTGTAGACACTCCAAGTTAATGTATGTCTTAGACTTTTCCTCCTGACGTTTCCGTCCACATTGCCGTATCTCCAGACCAAGCCACCCACTCACTCACTAATTAAGTTAAATCCTAACCGTTTTCATATGGATCATTCCTTTCTTTGTTTCTCTCGCCATCTCCTTCTTTCATTCGTATATGTGGAAAAAAGGTTCGCTCAAAGAACATCATCTCTCTTATGCACCCCCTCCTTACTTGCACCCCCTCCCGTCCCCCTCTATCCAATGGCTTTGAAGGGCCGCTAATTCCAGGGGACCTTCTGCCCTAGAGGGAGCTGGAGTGGAACCTCCCAGTGACCCCTCCCCCTAACAGATGCGCCGTGCCCGTGGGCGTCGGGTCTCGTGTGGGGCAAAGGGAGAGAATGGTTAGCTC
>JABCJY010000584.1:0-41131 GCA_013184415.1 Fusarium concolor
ACGTTGAGGAGTGAAGTTCATTTTCTGAGGCACTGAAGGCAGTGGCTCAAATGGTTGGATTTCTTCCGGCTCTTCTTCAAGGATCTCTGTTCCCTCCTCATCAGCTTCCTCTTGATGTTCACCTTCAGTCCTTTGCTCAGGCATCTTCTGCAGGGAGGCATCGTGCTCTTCCTGCCTTGGAGATGATGCGGAACGTCGACCAGGGGATGACATATTGGACCTTGAGTCTGATCTTGAATGATCGTCATTTTCTGCTTCCTCTGACGCCTCTCGTCTGGCCGGTGGTTGAGCAGGGCGAATAGGGGAGAAGAAACCAGCCCTTGGCTGTCCTCGAGGGACAAGTTCCTGCTGTGGCAATTGAGGGAACATGGAGCTTGTCGGCAGGGTGCTATCCGTTTCCGTGGGCTCAGTCTCATTTGGTCGTGCTCCAAAGACGGACTTCTTCAGAGGAGAGAGTTTATCAGCCAATATTCCTGGGAATGCTGCCGGGGAAGAGAAGAAACTTGAGAGATCAAAGCGGTTTGCTTTTGCGGTAGTTGGAGCCTTGTCGTTTTCTTGAGCAGTTTCCTTTTGAGTGACAAGGGAATACTCTTCTGTTTGGGACGGCTCGTCTTGGGCACCCTCCAAGACACCCGGTTGAGGTGCGTCCTCGACTTCCATATGCTCATCGCTCGCATCGATTTCACTTCTTGTTTGGTGCTCAACACTCGGGGATCGTTGCGTCCCCCTGTTAGCCTGTCTCCGCCAAGTGTTTGGGAGATTACTTCTTCTGTGGATAGGTGATTCAGGCTTTCTCTTTGTGGATGGTTGAGGGGCTGCATGAGGACTGGATCTTTGTGCCTCAAACTCCCACAAGTCCATATCGTCGCCCGCATCTTCAGTCTCATCATCTGCATCGTCTATCGTCCTATCAATTTGGCCATGATTAACAGTCGGAGGCCTTGCTGTTGACTTTGTAAAAGCCTCAAGAGGGACATCTCCACGGAGGTTGTCACTGATAGGGCCTTCCCTATCTACCCAACTCATCCCGCTCTCACTGGGAGCCTGGAAATGTGTTGAGCTCGCTGCGGATTCTCTGGACATTGTTCGACGATGGTGTGGCGATGAGCCCACGCTGCTCCTCCTCTCAAGAGCTTCCATGAAGCTAGCTTGACCTGTGTGCCTGGTGTCTCTTCCAAATGGATCGTCATAAACTTCATTAGCTTGAGGAATCTGGGCAGGTTCGGGGAAACCACGCGATTTCCCAGGACTGGCGCTTGTACGTCGACTGGTCTGGGTCTCCCTTCGCCCCAACTCTCTAGAAGCAGATCGCCTGAAAGGGCTTCGCAGATGGTTGTCGCGAGCCTCTGGTGAAGGAGGATCCGACGTCACGCTCTGCAAAGCACGCCCCGCCCTAACGATGGGTGACAATGTAGGACGCCTGACCCTCTCTGGCGCGACTTCAGGTAACGATTGAGGTTCTTGAATGGGTGATGTAAGTTGGTTCATGGGTGTTACCTCGGGTTGCTGTTCGCTTTCCAGGGATAAATGGGGTTGTTGGGGCACAGCAACCTGATGTATCTCTTCTGCCTCTTCTGGTTCCTCCTCAACATGGTCTTCTTTAACGGCCTCTTCAGCAAGTTCGTCATCCAAATCGGAATGGTCGTCGGGTTCTGAAATGACAATTGAATCCATAGCAAAATCGTTGTCCTCGTTGGCTGGCCCAACGGGCTCAACGATATCCTTAGCAGCTTCTTCAACGACTTCGACGGTCTGGTCAACAGTTTCATCAACAGCATCCTCTCTAGTTTCGGGCTGAGGACGGGCTCGTATCGCGGGTTCAGGTGATGAGTTCCTTAGAGATGAACCTCTGGGAGAAGGCGACCTAACAGAGTGTTGCGATCCACCTGTAGACTTCTGGGCATTGTCACTTCCAACATCCGTATTAGGAGGGGTGTCGTCAGGGGTAGGAAGACGTCTTCCGTCAGAACGAGAGCCAACACTTCCACTAGAAGTTATTGGTGGTTCGGCCTCTTGCGATTCTTGTTCTCGATGCACCTCTTGCACCACAGGCGCTCGCTGTTCTTCCTGGACTTGTGGCTGTTCAGGCTCTTCGTCAAACTGGATAAGGTCCGCATCTTCCATCTCAACATCTCTCTCTGCTGGCGAGTCTCTAGCAGCCGCTCGAGGACGGCGTGGAGTAGCTGCCTCAAGCACTGCATCGGGGATTTCCGAGAAGGAATCTTCGTACAAGTTTGAATCTTCGTTTTCGAGGTGTGTTGAGTCCTGTCGCAGGGGAGATCCACGATATTCAGCATCCGGGTTATCTCGCGCTTTCGACTTGAACACTTGATGCCGCAAAGGCGAAGAGCCAATCCTTCTAGGAGTCTGACGCCATATAGAAGACAAGTTGCGGTTGGGTGAGAAGGTCATAGGTGGACGAATAGTTGACTGTCGAAGTTCCTCTCGGGGTTCTGCTGGCGTTGGCGCTGGCGCTTGGACACTCTTTTCTTGCTCTGTAGCTTCTTTGTTCGTATCGGGCTTGTTGCGATCCTGCAAAGATTGTCGCAGGGATTCCAAGGTATTGTTAATGATCAAGCTAGTTTCTTCACCAATATCATTTTCGGGAATTTCTTGCACAGAACTGCGCAAACTGGCCTGTAATGAGGGTAGGGAGTCCATAAAAATCATGCTGAAATCCTCGCCTGCCGCGACAGTGTCCTCGTTCCCAGGGCGAATGTCGCTTTGTGGTTCGTCGGCAGAGGATACGTCACTTCCGGTAGGCCCATAACCATAATCTCCAAAATCCGAGGAACCTCCCGCGGATCCGTGATCTGGGCTTAGAGGAGCGGGTGCATCTTGATTCATGTGACTTAAAGGCCGTGGAGTGGGTTCATCATCTAGCGTCGCCATCCAAATATCTGAGTCGGGTTCCGATTGCTGCGCAGGCGCGCTATTATTCGCGGTTCGGTTTGCGCGTAATTGGTTTGCCTCAGCTTCTGAGGGCGTAATGATCAGAGTCACATCGTTATCGGCTTGTGAATCGTCGGCGCGAAGAGGGGGTAGCTCGGATACATCACCAACAACTTCAATCTCGTTAAGAGGTTCTGGTGAATCGTCCGTGTTTTGTTCGTTCCCTATGTCATTTGGTGGCTCCACAGGTCGATTCTTTGGTGGTCGACCTCGCCGTTTTGTCCCTGGCGTGGGTTGCGCATTATTCCCTGGTTTATTTGGTGTATCTGTATCCTTTGTAGTGCGTCGTCGTCGAGGGCTTCCGCCTATCGGTGTTCCCTTTCTCTTTGTTCCCGCGCCAGGTAATGGTGTCCCATTTGTTTTTCGAGGCCGGCCTCGTTTTCTTGGAGTCGCGTTAGGGTCGCCCACCTCGTCCTCAATTCCCTTTAACGGCACAGTCGTCGTTGTCGCCATTTCTCTGCGTCGTGAAATCGGTAGGTAAGGGCTATCTTGGAATAGTTTTCGTCGCGCGCTACTTGGGCCCGCCGTCACGGTTGGTTCCTCCGTCTCGACCGTAACTAGTAATTTCTGGGGCGCCTTATTATCTCCAACCTCGAGTTCGAAAGTCTGTTTCCTAGGAGAAGTTCCCATTCCCATGGAGGAGAAACGGCTGGAGCGTTGGCTGCTGCGGACGACGCGGCGGGCGGTTGATGGAGGAGGCACAACACTCTGATCAACGGTATCGTTAAGAGGATCGGGCGACGACATAATATCCGCGCTGGGCGTGTTCATGTCGGCCACTGAGTGCCAGCGGACCGTAAAAGAGTCGTTGTCAACGCCTAAACTTTTGCGCCCTCGCATTGACAAATGGTGATTGTGTTATTCATTCATGGAATGTAAAATGCCAAATGCAAAATACAGTCCAAAGTCAGTAAAGTAGAGTAGTACATGTGTGCACTACCGTTGTAACGCCAGAGCCAAAGCCAACCCGCGGTGTGCGTTGGATTTTGACATGGGTAGACGTGGCGGCGTGTTTACTTTGAGCTTAATGGGGCAAGTGGAGACAAAGGTGAAGTCTTGGCCCGCATCTTCTGTTTCTCCTTGACTCCGAGGCTGGCATTTGCTGTTAGCAGCTTCTGCATATGAGTACCCCGACTAGGACTAGCGTCACACGGTAAAGATCTCAAGTCACCGGCTCAAGACCTTGTCCCTTTTCCCCACATCACATGCAGGGAAGTGACCTCATTTTCAGATGCGGAACAGAAACCGACTTTTAGGGAAGTTTTACTCGGTATCAACTCCCGTCCCGACCTCGGTACGGTATATTTAGGGGGAGCCTTACTCCAACCTTATAGAAGGCCTCCTCTAGCTCTTGAGTCAAGCATTGCCGAGATCGAAGCCTCCCTCCATTAAATATTTACCTATTTATCTATAATCGAGCACGGCCCCGCGCGACTTGTCAGCTCCCCTTCCCCAGGTTTTTAATTACAGTGCATCCCCCGTTTCAATTCAATTCAATTCAACTCAATCAGTCCATCAGCATCGCTTATATGAGTCTCGCTTAAGCTTAAATACTTATATAACTCTACAGCGGCATCATGTCAGACAACGCCGAAAAGGAGACCTCTCCTCAGATCGAGTCCCCCGTGACAAAGGTCGAGATCACTCCTAACAAGGTCGAAGTTGACACAGCGCCTGAAACTCAGGCCATTCCTCAAAACGACAATGTTTCTCATGCTCTTGCTGGCGCTGGAGGTGGTCTCTTGTCCATGATCCTGACGTAAGGATTGTAAATACCCCAATGACGCATTGCAAATGCGCTGACAATATCACCTCAAGCTACCCTCTTATCACCCTCTCTACACGCGCCCAGGTCGAGTCCAAGAAGGCCGAGAGCAAGTTTAGCGAGGCTGTTGGCAATATCATCGCCCGTGAGGGTATCTCTGGTCTCTACGCCGGTATTAACTCGGCCCTCTTCGGCATCAGCATCACCAACTTTGTTTACTACTACTGGTATGAATGGACCCGCGGTTTCTTCGAGAAGGCGGCTGCCAAGGCTGGTCGCGCTGGCGCCAAGCTCACCACTGTTGAGTCCATGATTGCTGGTGCTATCGCTGGTTCCGCCACCGTTATTATCACCAACCCCATCTGGGTTGTCAACACCCGCATGACGACTCGCCAGCAGGAGAAGAAGCAGGATATCGAGGCCGGCGAGTCTAAACCCGCCAAGGCTCCCAGCACTATCGGCACTCTGTTGCTGCTCCTCAAGAATGAGGGCCCTCAGGCTCTCTTCGCCGGTGTCATCCCGGCTCTCGTCCTCGTTATCAACCCCATTCTTCAATACACTCTCTTCGAGCAGCTCAAGAATACAGTTGAGAAGCGTCGCAAAGTGACTCCTACTGTCGCTTTCTTCCTCGGTGCCCTGGGCAAGCTGTTTGCGACCGCCATCACCTACCCTTACATCACCGTCAAGTCTCAGATGCACGTCCAGAGCGAGGGCAAGAAGGAAGGTTCCCTCAGCGCTCTTCGTCGCATCGTTCGTGAGAGTGGTTACTCTGGTCTCTACCGAGGTATATATCAGATCACTATCCTTTTATTTAACAATGCACTAATCGTGATCCACAGGTATTGGCCCCAAGGTGTCCCAGAGCGTGCTTACTGCTGCGCTCCTCTTCGCCTTCAAGGACGTCCTTTATGAGCAAACCGTTCGTCTTCGGATGGCCCAAGCTGCTCGACGACGCGTCGCCGCTTAAGCTAGCTTAATCGCTGGTCCCACTAGGCCTGACTTCTTATCAGAGACCAAGTATTAAGGACCTCCAATCATTTTCAGTATCTCGTCCCGATTGTCGAAAAGCATTTACGGTGAGGATGCACTCGATTGATCATTTTGAAATTGCCTATCACGATGGAAATGGCGTTGTATATTATAGTTTTGGTTCATGTCTTTTTGATTTTGAAGCCAAGGCTGGCAACAGAGAATGTTGGAAGAGGGTTTGACTCTCATTTGGATACCCAAATGTTCGATTGTAGCTTTGATACATACAAGATTCCATTTTAGCTCATTTTGTCCTTATCCACAGGGTATTCTTCAACAGGTCTCAGACGGGAACTAGACGAGGCACAATCCACCAGTCATGATAACACTTATCTGGAGTCGGCACCTCAGCTTTGATCTTCAAGTCACTCACATCTCCCTGCGATGCCTTCAGCACCGTTGTGATTGCGAGCCCTGTTGCAATGCATGCCTTCAGCGCGTTCTTCTTGGAGGTAACCCACTTCTCGTGAGAGCCAACCGAAAATGATTCTTTGGCAGACAACTTGCTCAAAGCTTCAAGCCCCTGCTTGGCACCCTTCAGAGCTCTCTCTGCATATCGAAGAATTTCCGTTGTGGATGATTCTTGCTGCGTAGTTCCCAGTGTAAACTCTTGGAAGCTCGGAAGAGGTGGCAGACCAATCGGAGCGAATGGTCTCATGCGCAAGTCGAAGCGCAACTCGTCGTTGCTATACGGTCTTGGAGGAACCTTGACGAGCTTGAGTCGCAGGAGAGCTGTATAGAGACATGATAATGCATCTGAAAATTCCCATGTGACAGCAGCATCCATGAGCATAAGCCGAATAAAGGCAAGAGATCGCTCAAGTTGGCGATCGACGTCAGGGTTCCGAGGCTGAGAAGTTGCGCGAGACTCTTCAACCTTTCGGACAACGAAGGACTTGATCCTTTCTGTGTGTTGCACTCTCCATTTGGCAAGGTAGTTGAGATACCAGTACATGCCGGCAAGTTCGTCTGGTTGATAAACCTCCAGCTCAAAACCAAGCTGCACGATCCATTCCATCTGGCGGATCTTGTACAAGTACGTCCAGGATGACAATGGGAGGGAGTATGTCTCGATGGGTTGAGCATTCCCGCCGGCGAATTGCCTCATCGGCTTCTCATTCAATTTCACCTGGATGATCTGGTCAATCTCTTCGGCATCAACCTGAAGATTTTCCCAGTCCCTAATGATATGACAGAGCGTGCGCCGCACACGACATCTGTTCTGACAAAAGGTCCTAAAAATGTCCAGGTATGGCTGTGCCGCTCTTTGTCGAAAGAGTTCCATCTGTTGAGCGACAATAAATCGTGGATCTTGAGGAAATTCGATATCATCGTTGTTACGGTCAAGCTGAGCGCTGGCTGGCATTGTCATAATGGAAAAGTCGTCATCCATTATCTGGCGGATGCTCATTGAGCCTAAAACTTCCATCTCGTTAAAAAGGAAAGTCTGCAGTAGAGTCCGTACGAATACCAGCGGTTGGGGCTTCTTGGCTTGGAAGTGCGCGACAAAGGTCTAAGCACTGTCAGTATTTGATACTTTTGAACAAAGTAGTTCTTTTCTTACCTGTAGGCTCTGAGAATCGGCGTAGTTTAGCACATCAATCAATTCAGCGCCGTCCTTGAATAGTCTTGACAAGTGGCCAAAAGCATCCTCAAACTTCAGCTGCACAATCGGCCTTGGAGGCATCGTGCTGGCAAGTTTCCGTTGAAGCTTTGCGCTAAAGGCTTCATCAACTGGTCGTCCCAAGGCGTGAGTTGACTTGATGGTTGGAATAATCTTGAGGCCTTCTAGCCATGGCTTTCGTGCTACATCAGGCTCCCTCACATACCTAGGGCATTCTGTCGCCTCAAGGAAGCATGATCTTAGCTGCAGGCGCTGGTCAAGAGCCTCTCGAAGATCATCACTGATGTCGTTACTGAATGTGCTGAGCAGGTTCCTTGCTTCTTGAATTGTCTTCTGGATGTCTTGAGGATGTATCTCTGCAAGCAGAGAACGACTGTATGTGTTTGTCACAAAGTCCTCTTCCTTCAGTGTCTCTGTTAGCCGAATCCGAGAAAATCGCAACAAATGCCGGTCACACTCACCTCGTAGTAATGCTCTGATCTGATCCGCTCGTTGACATAGCCACAGGCTTTCAGCAAACCGAGGCAATACGCCCTCAGGATTTCTAACATCTTGGATTGTCCAGAAGCACCATCTGGAGCATTGCGAACGAATCGAGCCTCTTCAACAGTTCGTGGTTTGGGTGTCAGAAGTGCCTCGGCGTAGACACTGGTGAACAGGGTCTGTGAAAGAGGATATCCTTGATGCCAGGCCATCTAGGGAGACAAGTTAACTTTAGTTGTCGGTAAATAATTTCAACTCTTACCTCATGACAGAGAAGCTGGTCTATGATGCCCAGAACCTCTTCTGGGAGAAGTGGTCGTGAGACATCGTAAAGCTCTTCAAGCTCATCTGGCGATTCCACACAACCACTGTCCATTTTGGGATCCATGATCTAGGTGCATTAGTCTCATATTCAACCGTAGCTTCGCGGGAATCTCACCTCCAGAGCCGCAACGGATTCAAATAGAGTAAAGAAGTCATCTTTGACGAGCTGACCGGGTTCGAGAGCTGGTGAGAGTCAGTCAATGGCGGGGTCATGAAGGATGAGATGACTGTAACACAAACTTACTCTTAACGGCTTCTGAGAATTTATCTGTAATATCTACAACAACAACTCCTGCAGTTGTGATATCCGGTGGTGGTGGAGGTGGTTGCTCATATTGCTGATCCAGCGATAATCTCGCGATATCTGTGCTCTCAGTCAGACTTTGACGACATCACGGAGGGCATTGTTGGGTACCCACCATCCGGAATTCCGTTACCAAAGCCGTCCATATCGACCAAATGAAGCGACAGGTTATCGCATTAGAAATTAATAGTTTTTCGCACCAGCCGTGTGCGTTGGTCGTTGTGTGAAGTTTAGAATTAGATGTTGATAGAAGGTGGTTGTGAGAAGGGAGATAGGACGATATCTCCAGTGATGGTGATGGGTCCACTACTACGTACACTGAGTGAATGATGTATCACCGAGTTTGAGATCAAATATCATTCAAAGCGATGCGCAATCTCAAAGTTCATTATGAGTTTATGATAGAAATTACGGCAGGACTTACCTTTGCAAACTGGTCATGTGCGTGCGTTGACAGTCATACACATCCTTAGTGGAGAGCCGTACCTACTTCGGCGGTAGTCGGGTGGCAGAAAGTTGAGATGCGGATATCCCACCGCGACCCTCACTAGAGTTGAATTACAGCACAACATCCCGTTTCACCAGCGATTCCTTTCCAGTTTCTCAATTGCAGTCGTAGTTTTGATTTGATTGATACAACGCAACAATCATTATGATACAGTGGCTCTAGGTGCATGAAGTCGGCAGCTCTTGGTGAACAGGTCCATCTCATCTGAGCCGAGCAACCCCCTTCGGGCGCCACGCTTCCAATATCCCACGCGCAATCATCTCCAGTTCAGATCGATCTGCTTAAGCAGCGTTCTCGGCGGCAATGGCGGCGTTGGCAGCGGCGAGGTTCTGGGGCTCACCCTGCTTGCCGTTCTGTTGAGGTAATTACATGTTAGTTTGTGTCGCTTTTTCGTTGATCTTTCGGGTTCCGTTTCGCCTTACCTGCCACTTAGCGAATCGCAGGTCCATCTCGCCTCGGCGCTCGGCAGCGATTCTCTTATCCTCCTTCAAGCTTCGGCGGACAACGCGGGCGGCGATGGCCAGGTAGCGGTTGTAGCTATCGGAAAGGAATTGTTAGCTTCTCGGTGCTTCGGCAGGTCGCTCGGTTGATGATATTGAAATCGGCGGTTGTCTGGGGGTTCAATTGACGTACGTAAGACCAGCGGCTCTCCACGCAGCAGTCATTTTGGCGGTGTTGGAGGATGAATTGGGAGGGATTGGTTTTGGTAGTTGGTGATGGCTACTGAATCTTTGCTCCGAATTACCGGGCGACGGCAGAGCTAGTGTTAGTAGCCTTAGGCAGAATCTTGCAGCAGCCGGGAAACAGCCGAACGTTATGGCAGATCACGTGATAAAACTGATGTTAGTGCCACGGCCTCAACCCAGATGAGAATATCACATATCTTCTTTCATATTAGAAAGCTATGATGATTCTTATGATAATTTATACAATAATTATCGGACATCTCTAAAGATTTCGTTCAATCTCTGACATGTTCCATGGAAGAATTTCGTATTCTTGTCGCATCCATCCCCTAGAGCGGCTGAGCGGGAAGACCCTTACGTCCCTGGATCTAACTAATTTCTCCTGTAAGGCTAGCTTGGTCCTTCATGATGCTCTTAAACTCTTTCATACAATACATGGTATTTCAACGAAATACGAATGTTTTTAATCACTTAGTCATGATGACTACACATCTTGTTAAGCTTAAAATGAAACACTTATGCTTATTCCGATAGCGACCCTTGTGGTTGTGCAGCTTCACTTGCGGGGAGCTATCAAATAAGCTGTGAGACACATCATCAAAAGCCAATGATAGCGGCATCAGATTAGCAGGGGCCTATGTGTACAGACAGAGTCGGCCGCCCAATGAGCTAAGGCCATTGGCCCTGTGCTTATCTTGCAGCTTGGCTTTTCAGCTCCTTCTCATATAATGTTGCTCTGTTCTCTTTCTTAACATTACAAGCTCAATTATCTGTGCTCAAATGTCATACATTCCATCTGCTCGACGTCGGCGACCGCAGGAGTTCTTCCTGCCCGATGGCAAGAAGATCATCGCCTCTCTCCCCGAAGACCTCGAATCTTTACGTGAAGAACATGGAAAGCGGAATGATATTCAAGTCGAGGTTGTTATCCATGGATCCCCAGAACACTGCAATTATCTAAGAGAGACGCGGGATCACCATGAGAATCGCCGTGCTCATTTTCGACGACAACATGGCCCTGCCTTTGATGAGTGGGAAGATATGCAGAGTCAACTCGATATTGTCAATGGCCACCTGGATCGATTGTCTACTAACACGTCTGGTCTAAATGCCAATTTCGACAAGTTTGGCTACGGTGCTGAGCTGCGGACTTATGATGACGATGACCCCTCGCCTGGTGCTGATTCCTCCAACATGTCCACATCTGATACTCTATCAGTTGGTTCTGGCGGTGGTCAGCCTCGATTAGGAGAAACAATCAAGCTCTTTAAGAAACCGGTCGTGAAGCAATGGTTTCATAAAGGCCTTCTTTGGCGTGCTTCAGAGAGCACCGAGATCATGGCCATTGAGCTCTTCTTCGATCTTCTCTATGTCGGCATCATCCATGTCAACGGCGAGCATGTCTGGGCAGAACCGACCGGTAAAGAGCTTCTACGCTTCGCCATCACGTTTATTATGTCATGGAAAATCTGGTCCGACATCACGTTGATCCTGAGTTGGTTTGAGACAGACGATGTCTTCACTCGACTGGAAATTCTGTTTGAGATTGCATGTCTCTTAGGGTTTTCGACTAACATGACTTATGCCTTTTACCCTGGCGAGCACAACACATATACAATGCTTGTATCTTTCTATCTCGCTGCTCGATTCAGAGGCGTTTTCCACTTCTTGTCAACCGGGTACCTGTTACCCATGGTCCGAGGCGTTATGTTCTGTCAAGCCATCAACATTATTATTCCTGCAGCTCTATGGATTGCCAGTATCCATGTCGAGATGCCTTCTCGTCTCGCACTTATCTGGATAGCCATCGCCTTAGATATGTTTGGTCAGAGCATTCTCACTGGGATATTTCAATACGGGCGAACGGCTAGGCGCAACACAAAGTTCGTCAAATATATCTCGAGCATTTTTGAGTTCTTTCCTGCCGTCAACATTGAGCATCGAGTGGAGCGAACCAATGCCTTCGTCTCGCTGGTTTTTGGTTACTCCGTTATGGGACCTATGTTCCAGAGCCACGGAGGCTATACCGTCGATGTCTTTCTTGGCAAGGCAGTTCTTGGTCTTTGTCAGGCATTTGTCTTTAACTGGATCTATTTCGATGTCGATGGTGGCAATATCAACACACACGCAATTCGACGTTCTGTGATATCTTGTAAGTTATCTATTCAGTTCCTACAGCTTCTTGCTAACATTCAAAGCTTCCATATGGCACTACGCTCATCTTCCCTTCATCATGGGCTATATTCTTGCCTCTGCTGGGCTGTCCAAACTCGTTTGGATAGCTGATACACCCGGTGCTAACCCTGAGCATTTGACCGATCACTATATCGAACGATCAGATCCCGAGATGGCCGATGGGATCCGTTATTTCTACTGCCAAGGTCTTGCAGTTGCTTTGTTCTTTATGGGTGTTATCGCTGTTGCCCATGAGCATCGCCATCCAGCAACTCGACGTTTATCCAAGAAGACGCGAATGGCCAACCGACTTCTTGTCTGCCTGATCTTGTTCCTCTTGCCGATGGCCAAGGGTCTTAATTCCCTAAACCTCATATCCATCACTCTGGGTCTGAGTATATGGGTGTTACTGCTGGAGTTGATTGGAAAATCATGCCGCAACGACCCATTCATTGGTGAGAAACGGGGGTGTATGGTGCGATACAAGTGTAAATGCAGTAAGAAGGATCTTGAGAATGCAAATTTGCATGAGAAGGGACAGGTTACATCAACAGAGGTGCTCGAGTTGGGACCGAGAGAGAAAACTGCGGTTCCAGATGTGCAAGAATAAGTGCACCAAATGGGGGGAACAGGCATATACGATAAGGACTCACAATTTTGTGGACATATTTGACAAGAATGTATCTATACGGAACTAAACACCATCTAACTAACTAAAATGCACGAACATTCTATCAGTGTTATCAATCTTATCCCAAGTTTCACTCCAATATCTTAAGGGCCGCCTGAAGCGCCGCCCATGATCACAATCGCCTGGTGCGCCCTCCGCCTATCCACCTCCTTCTTCATCATAGACACACAGCTCGCGACAGCTAGAATCTCCATCTCAACAGCCTCATCCTTTCTATCCATCCACTCACGCATATCAAGCATAAGTCGTCCACCGTTTCCAGCAGTGCACCTCCTGGAACCCGGAGTGCGTAGTCCGCTACTGCGCACAAACTGTCCAATCTTGCGTCGCCTCTCTTCTTGTTTTCCACCTTCAGTGGCTACTTTCATGACCTGGTCGAGAATAAGAAGACAATCGACTTCTTCACCGACAGAGGCTTGTGCAGCTCGACGTTCGGCACGGGAACTATATCGCCACTCGAAAGTGCCGAGATGTGTGCGCATGACAGTGCTTCGGGTCAGAACTCCTTTGCAGCTGATCTCGATCTCTTCTTCGTTTCTATCCGGAGAAGTTCCATCCCCCATGAGACGGATCTTGGGAGGTTTTCCAGGGCCGAAGCGGTATGTTGTTGTGCAGAGCGGTGCTTGCGCGGGATCGTTGGCTCGAGCTAGGAAACAGGAACCCGAGTTCCGAGCTGGTCGGATGGATACATATTCGGCTCCATCAAGATCACCTGTCGGCGCGACGTTGAAGATGTAGATGGGATCTGGTCGCGGCGGCAGAGGGAGGCTGATGAGTGGAAACCCGGCAGCTTGAATCTGGAGTTGTTTCGTGGGGTAAAATTTTGAGGTTGTAGAAGATGATCCTGCAGTGCTGTTGTCGTATAGAGCTGTATACTCTGGTAGGGAGTTTGTAGAGGATGATGCTGGGGAGAGCCGGGATAGCTCTACGCCTTCAGTGGTCTGGTAGTCAGGGGGTGGACTCAAGTACTCAGAGGAGCGATGGTCGAGGTCAGAGACTGTAGAAGAGATTGTTTGAGTTTTTGTAGACATTTTATTGTCTTCAGAGAGAGGTATAAGTGATTGCTTGCTCAAAATTGTTGTAATGCGATGTTTGTGTAGGTGCAAGTGTAAGTCTTGTTTGGATACTGTCTAACTTCTACCACCTTCATCTTCAGGGTCAGCACAAGCGATATATATACCCGGGATATTCTGACCTCTCTATCTCTATCTGAACATCAACGATTGGATCTTCGCGAAACCCGAAGAATACGGAACGCTGTTCCTCAATGACAGCCCAAGGCATATTTCAGCCCTGTGGCATTCTCAATTATGATTGGTTCATGTGGTGATGATCACTCCACCCGGAAGCCAATCGCGTGGAATACGATGAATGCGAGATTTAATAGCGGGGGCTTTGCTGAGGCAGTGCCGAAACTTGGGGACAAGATGGAGGGGAAGAGGTCATATGGATAAAGGCGCAGGGCATCTGTTGCCCGATTACAATGATATCAAAATTAATATCCATTGAAATCGATTGGTACATTGCATTTCGCAAAACACGACCAATACGGTCTTCACGTATCGAATTCTACTATGTATGTTCATACAGTAGGTGTCTTGATCTCAATCTCGATAAGTTTGCATGTGAAGTCATTCTTCCAAGACGCCACGCTTGACTAGGTAAATATCCAATGCAATTAAATACCTTTCCATCTATTTTCTCGCTTCCAACCACACTACGCAATCCTTCCAAAGAATGTAATATCACGATCCAATTGCTCCTCTACCCACATCGGCCATTGGTTATAAATTTGATACTCGAGGCTGATGTTGGCATTGATATGCTTCAGCCACCGAGCAAAGCCAGGGTCGAGATCTGGCTGACCATCTCGCTGCGGAGGATACTTTTCAGACACGTACCTCTCCTGTCCGGTGATGGGAGTCATGATCTCGTTGATAGCAACCCAGTGAGAATGAAGGAGCATCATGATCTGGTTATCCGGGTCGATAAGAGCTTGGAATGTGTCATGAGGTAGAAGCATCCACCAACCGTACTGTGCTGTGTACGCTTTGTATGCTGGAGCGCCGGGTTAGAGAGTTGTTGACAGTTTTTAAATGGCAAAGAAAACTTACCGTCCCAAGAGTTAATGTAGAGCTTCTCGACTATGGCGACAAGGTGCTGGTGGTACTCAACCTCAACTGACTCCATGCACAATGGCTTGAGATTCGTGAGTGCCTCTATTGCAGAATCCGTGTAACCCTTTGGGATAAGCGGAAGGCCCTGCATGAGGGGCTCGAGCAGAGCATCTTGGTGCTGCTCCATCAGGTTTTCGAATATCGGCTTGATACCACGGAACATCATCTGCATCCCCACAATCATGATACCCCGGATGAAAGTCAAGTATTCAGCCAATCCGTCATCGAGACTCACTGACTGGAACGTCAGAGCGAAGCACGTAGCCACCATGGCATTTGCTTCCTCGTATTCCAACGAGCTCCTAGTAGTCTCTGCTAGACGTTTTTTAATCGCTTTGATGGCCTTGATGCGGTGGTTCATGGCTGACGAAATAACACTTGGGTCATTTCTCATGAGTTCAGATGCTGAGAAACCGAGGATTGCATGCATGAGGTATTCGTGCTGCAGACGTCAGTACCTTAACTATCATGAATGCTTTTCTGAAGGGCCATACGTTGTGCGCAATACAGGGGATTTCATGGGTCCAGATATCTTCTTGCTTCAGCGGATGATGGGGATAGCATTGTGTCAGAAAGTGCTGGAAGAAGCGCATGTCCTGTAGACTAAAGAGGGGAATTTGGTGATGCGGCTGGAGTTATGGTCAGCTCGGTACAAATGTCCAGCCCTGTCTGATACGCACCTGGTGTGTGATCTGGGGCATGGATGGATACTCGCACTTGAGTCCAGTCTTGGTACAATGGCCACATGCAGGGCGAGTCTCCTGGCACTTCTGGTGTGTCAGACCTCTAATCCAACAATGGGCTTGTGGGAGCTATACCTTGATACGTCGTCTTTTGCAGTTGTAACATCCTCGTCGACTCTTAGTATGGCCTCTCCTTTCAAGTCTCTGCTTCTGGGCAGAAGGTCGAGAAGTTCGAAGAACGAGTTCGCTACTGGATCCAGATGTTGTACTTGGCGGGGTAGCTTTGTCCGAGGAGTCTGATGGCATTTGCTGTTGGTTCTGCGCACTCCCGCCGAAGCTGATGCTATCATCCTGGAGAAAGGCACCGTAGTCGAAGTCGGACTGGTCGGTGAATGACAGCATTCCTGGTGTGAACCCTTGAGTTATATCCATGGTGGGGGGTTGTTTCTTTGTGATCAGCTAGCTTCTTGCAGCTCTTATAAGTTGCTCGAGGTGTACGTGACCAGAGGAAATGGAAAGCATTCGTCCAAGAACCAGTCTTCCTCGATTATCCGATCTGTCGCATTGCTTCAATGTTTTGAGTTTGCAAAGATCAAGTTCTGGAAGCCTGCCATAAGACTCATGAGGTCTCAAGTGTTCAATAGCCTCCTTTAGCAGCATGAGCGAATCAGCATCTGGCATTGTCACGTGTTGGAGCTTAGTAGCAGACGATCCTATCAAGTGGCTTGCACTCTGCCACAACTAGCTGAACATCATGTTCTGTCATTCGCTGTAGTGGCAGTTCATTCCTAGTTAACTGGGCGGAATGGCGGGTCATCATTCCGCCGAGTTCTCGCGCTATCATCCCAATTCGGGAGTCGGTGTTGTTAGTGCCTAAGTGTCTTGTGTAGCCAGCTGCGACTATCTTGACTCTGCCATAGTATGACTTGACAGTTGATAATGAAAGAGGGCTGTGCAGGCCTGACTTAAACTCCTACTTATGATGATCTAGGTATTGACGTTTTGGACGTTATTATGACCTCACTTAATAAACAAGCTCTCAACGGACGGGCTGTGCTACCCCTTTATTCCGGGGCCCCAGTTTGATATCCATTATATAGCCGTCATTGGCATTTAACTTTGCCCCGGAATCACAAACCATGATAAAATAAACGTCCCATAATCGAAGAATAAAGTGAAGAAAATTGCATGGTTAGGCACGTGATGTTTTTGGTTTCACAGCAAACTTTGTCGCCGTGTGGTTAGCCCAGTCACGGAAATAAAAAGCGCGGCTGTGATCGTCCTCTAGCACTTCACCTCATTTCCCATCGTGCACGCTTCTGCAATTATCGCGATTGGCAATACCCTAGCGTCGATCGTGTTGTTAGCTCACCTGAACTCTGGAGCCATGTTACAGAAGGATCTATCTTAAAGCGCTGGCCTGTTCGTTCGTTGTTGGTTCACTAACCTGTTGGTCTCAGGTTACAGTCACTGATCAAAAGCTGCCCATATCCACTTCAAACACCACATGCGACTACTACATAGTATATTCACAATATGTCAATGAGAATTAATTAACATAGACATTTGCAATGTCGGTCCAATCGGTTTAGGATATGTATCTTGATGATATAGTCACATGGCGGTAAAGTTAGGGCTTCACAATGTGGATGTGGCAATAGATTGTCAACACAGGAGTAGTAAACACAATAACATCCGCACCAGTGTGACCAACAAACCACGCAGTTTCTTTCTGACCCCTATGGTCAATGATGAAGTACAATATATCCACTATTTGAGCTCAGTGATTTGCTGTTAACATACACATATAAAACAATAACAAAGCATGTAAATCAGCAAAACAAAGAAACCTACCCTGTACCAAGCAAGTATAAGATAGTGACTTTAGAACCACATCCATGAAACAGACGGCTTCATTACTCGACTCAAATACCGATCACGCAGCTTATTTTATGGAACATTGAAGAACTGCGGTGCTTATTATTGTCTTGCTGATTCGTAATGCGACCATATCAACAACATCCACATCCCGCATCCAAGGTGGGTCTGAACTCTGACCATATCCCCAAGCGTTCGTATAAACAAGATTATATCAATGTCCCGCTTCATGCGTCGTACTCAGAGATTAGATATCTCCAGACCGCATCACTGTGTCGAATCATGACCCCAGCGCGGGCTTCTCTGTGAATATGGAGAGCGAGAGCCAAGCTCAAGCATGTCCTATAAAAAGCTCAAGAGATTGGCAGAAGCTAGGGGCCCCCGAAGCGATCCTCGAGATAAGATGAGAGACCCATAGGCCCATGGCTTATGGGCTGAATAATGAACTTCCATAGGCAGCAGCTCGTCGCTTGAGAGACTGGTCTGTTGTGTTTCCCTGGAGTTTGGACACGAGTAAACAACCCTACCCAGGGATCCCAACACTTGTTGGGGAGATTAGATAAAGAAAGTTGCACAAAGAAGCCAAGAGACGGCATTGACTGCAACACGTCAGCTTGACCGCCACATGTCAATAGTTTAGGTGCCAAGTCAAGGGAAAAGTCAGCGGTATCCAGCTTGCACAAAGCAAAAAGTGTTCTTTGTACTTATGGACCTGCTCAACATATGGACAAGTGCAGAAAATGCAACCCTCTCACCTGCAAAGTCATGGCAAAGACGACCACAAGAACAGAATGGATTGCGCAGATCCGAGTCAGAGCAGCAAAATCCGGCATTGAGTTTTTTTCTGTTCCAAGTTGTGTCTTTCTCCTGTGGGGATCAGTGACAACCCTGCCATGCCATGAGAATCGAGAACCAAGCTTTTTTGGGCCAAAAATGGCTCAACCATGTCTTTGTTCCGTTTTCAGCGGCCCATCCGTTGTGGGCTACGATGAAAATCCGATCCGGAATCCCGGCTAACAGCCTGCTCAGATATTGACAAGGGATATAGTGGTACGCGTGGTGGCCCCCCTGTCCCCGTACCGTGGCTGCGGATGTAATTTCGGACGGTGTTTCACGCGGCGGATGCTAAGTGAGAATCGGGTTTAGCAGACGACGTGGCCCTTGGACAATGGCTTCAGGTCGGTCGCCGCAAGAGGTCGGGATGCTGGTAAAAGCCAAGACGTTTTGACTTGTGCGTCTTGTTGAGTGAATGAATGAATGCTGTGCGTTGTCGTGCTGGGCGTCATATGATGCTAATCATGCATCGCGGAGTGATGGCATTGGAATGAGGAGAAGCCATGTGATGACGGTGATACAAAGTTGATGGTTAATAACCTCAGGTCTTGCATTCGTGAAGCTGGCTAGGCTTGGGAGGGACAAGGGTAAGAATCTCATCAGTTATGGACGGCTACAGGGCATCCTGGGTAGGATCATTAGGTCAAACGTTGGCGACGCCCTTCTCGAACCCAACAGAAGCCCAAGTACCGGCAGTAAATTCGGTCGTGTTCTTGCTGTCTTGGCTTAATCTCTCGGGACCATTTAGTTTTTTTATACTGTGGTGGATACCAGAAACTTAGTTGGTAGTTGTGGGATCGTTGAGTCAGTTAGGAATTAGGGCGGACGAGTTGGCATTGTAGTAAAAGCATCAATTGCCCCAATGAAAGAAAAGCAGCACTAACACGATTGGGTCGTTTGCGGTCTTTTGTTCTTTTGTTTCCTCGTTCGTTTTTGTGTGTGTTCCGTTCCTGCAGAATGGACCTGCAGTAGCCCAAGGCCGGATGAAATAGCGCAGCTTATGGCTGTTTCAGTTCAAGTACACTTGGTGAGTGAGTGAGTATGAGTGGTCGTGTCTCCACTGCCACGTTAACCCATGTCTCCCAGAGTCAGTTATCGACCTGTCGTTTATTTAGGTTCCGAGGGAGGTCAGCAATCAGGCCGTCCAATCGGGCGGGACACACTTCAATGCTACCCGAGGCACCAGCTATACGGGTGCCCCTGACATATAACCCGCTCTTTGCTAGGGCTGGCTGGCGTACCCGGCTAAAGACCCCCGCCACCAACGCACGACGCCAGGAACAGAACTTCGGCCAACAGAGTGCCAGAATGTCTCCAAGAACTTCACCTGAGTCCACCCAAGACGCCTCAAACCCGCCCCTGCAGTGGAGGCTCTCGATAGCGCAGGTGGGGGCTCTTTGCCAGACTTAGAAACAAAGATACCAGATGTCAGGTGAAGATTCGGGTATCTCCAACCATCGTCAGCACACAAAAGATACATTCCAGTCAACTTCACCACAAGTATCAATGGATCATGTCCAAACCACACCAATGGACTTACCTGGACTATTACGAGGAGTCCCTTGCTCTTAAACCCTCTTAATCCCCCGTTGTTTTGAACTTTCCCTTCCCCTTCTCTCCTTCATCTCGTCAATAACTATCCGTGTTTTCAACCCTCGTCTCGACTAGTCGTCGCCCTTCCTTTATTTGCGTTGCCTTGCGTCTTTGATAGACCGCATACATACACTCCCTATTCGGCCGTGCCGATCACATAACTACCACTACCACCTCAAGACTCGATCTTTCGTTGTTGCTTTCACCTTGTCAGTGATCAACTTGGATATCAAATCCACATTCATTATATAAGTCGACTTCAGTCACAATAACACCGGGTTTCGACGCACATCAGTCAAGATGATTGCCAATAAGCTTACCATCCTTACGGCTACCGCCGCTCTTCTTGAGCCGGCTATCGCCCTCGGCCACCGCCACGTTCACCAGCAACATGCCCAGAAGCGTGGTGAATGGATCACTGCTACCATCAACGGTCAGGTCGTCTCTTGGGAGAACAACTACTACGGCCCCGGCGGTGCTCCTCCTGCTGCTACCCAGCCCGCCGCTGCCTCTCAGCCCGAGGTTCCCGCTGCTCCCGCTCCCGCTCCCGCTCGGCCTACCACTATCATCAAGGTCGCCAAGCCCTCTCAAGCTGCTAAGCCCAAGAAGGAGGATGCCGCTGCCAAGTACGCCATCAAGGAGAAGACTCAGTCCAAGGCAGCCAATTCCGGTGGTTCTTCTTCCGGTGGTTCCCCTGGCTTCTCCCACAAGCGTGGTATTGTCTACGACACCCTCAACCCAACCAACGTCAATCAAGCCAACACTTACGCCGCCGGCAGCAAGAACTTTGGCTGGGTTTGGAACTGGGACTCCAAATGTGACGGTCTCAAGGGGGATCTCAACTTCATCCCCACCCTCTGGGGCAACAAAACCGAAGTCACCATTCCCTTTGAGACTAACTGTGCTAAGGCCCTTGAAAACGGTGCTAAGGCTATCTTTAGTTTCAACGAGCCTGACATCGTAGGCCAGGCTGATTTGACACCCGCCGATGCTGCTGAGCTTCACCAAAAGTGGCTCAACCGCTACTCTGACAAGGCTCTCATTGGTGCTCCTTCCGTCAGCAACAGCGGTGAGGCCGGGCAGGGTCTTGAGTGGCTCAAGAGCTGGATCTCTAAGTGCGATGGCGCGTGTAAGTTTGACTTCTGCAACGTCCACTGGTACTCTGAGCTCCAGTACGGTAACACTCTCTTTGACCACCTCGAGGCTTCCCACAAGGCTTGTAACAATAAGCCCATCTGGCTGACTGAGTTCGCTCCTACTACCGGTTCCCAAGACGAGATCGCCAGCTGGCTTGAGGAGGTCCTCCCTAAGCTTGACGCGCTCGATTATCTCCATGCCTACTCCTACTGGAAGGTCAATGATAATAAACTCATGTCCAGCGCCACCCAGATGAGCAAGTATGGCAAGATCTACGCTTCTGCTTAAGCTCATTAAAGCTTGATGGCAGATGGCCACCCCAGTTCGTTTTAAAACTTCTTGTACACTCGCTAGGGAAATACCCGACCATTCAAAATTGGCTTTCGGGAGGGAGGATAAACATTTTTGGTTTAAAGATGGCGCCCATTGATTTGTGTACATATTTTGCATTTAGGTGACCAAGACCTGGCACCAAATATCCAAGTTTATTTCACGGTCAAGTAACTACCTTTTTTCTATACTATCAATTATTGGATATTACAAAAAGGAGTTTGCAAATAGAACATATTCTGATCTTAGTAGTTTGATAGACAGATTCAAGTGTGTAAATACACCCACGAGCTACGATGACAATGAACAGCGATTTAACTGCTCAACTATTGTGCTATGCTGTGAATTGGAGTGTTATGTATATTCAATACCAGCAAATGATATACAGTACGATGTCATTTTGTTTCATGGTCTGAGGTTTGAGACTTCTAGACCCTTTCTTTCATCCCAACCACCGATCAAACACATGATCAAGCATATGTCTTAACTGAGTCGCGCAACTGGAAACCGAGATTTGTTCCGCCATGTGTATGAATGCGGGAGATCAGCACCTGAGACAATTGTATCATTCATTCCATTTCTGAGGACGGTGGACATACCCTTCTCCAGTTCAACCATCTGCATATGAGACAGCAGAAACAGAGATGCTGGCAGGCAAAGAAATTATATGATTAGTCGTACGAGTCTATGCAACTCTCGATGGTAATTGATAAAGAAAGGTTGGGTATTTCGCGCCACTCCCTGTCAGCTCCAACTCGTTTCAAACACTCCCAGAAACTCCCATACTTGTCTAAAGAACCTGTAAACGTTGTATCCCTTTGAGCATAGATTCAATCGCATCCCTGTTTTTGTATCGATCCCGTATTGTGTTTTTATTTAATAATCGGGCGTGAGAATGATGGTGTCTTCGAACGATGCTACCTAGTGCCACCTTGGATTCGTGTTCGTGGTGGTTCGGCGACCTCAGTATGGCCAGGGGCGAAGGCTACTGACCTCGCTGGGAAGTCCCCTGCTGATTCAATATCGATATCATCATCGCCATCGCTAATCTCATTTCTTTCTGTCGTAGGTCTGCTCTGACAGTGGATGGTCGTTGTAACAATAACACCACTGTTGACTCCTGAATGAACTTTGGTCATCTCGAAACCGGGATCATCATTTGAAGAGGTAACCGTAGCGGGACCGACGAGTGAAGTTTCGTCATCGATGTCAACGTCGCGAGGAGCGTTGGGGACAGAGGAGGCGTGCATGGAGCTTCTTGGATGAGCTGCTGAGGCACCTCTACCGATGTAACTGCCATCCATAACAGCGGCCGAAGCCGGCTGACTGGAAGAACCAGCACTATCACGAGATGTGACCCACTGGACAACAATAGCAGAAAAGAGAACTGAGTTCAATTAGTTCATTGCCCCTTCAGGTACCTTGTTGACTGGGCGTACTATCGCTGTTGCAGCACATGAGGCAAACCCACCCGGGCTCGCCGTTAAGAACCATTAGCACAGTTAAGTTTCTGCATTCAGGTTAGCCTGAAGTTCCAAAGACATTATCAGTTCCTTTACACTATGCTGCTTGTCAAGGTGCAGCAGGCACCAACAAATGTTCGGAAGGCAACGTTGCGAAGGCGAGAGTTGGCGTGAGATTTTGGAAGATTCTTGAACGAATAAAGATCTGAAAGCTTATCAGCACTTTGGGTTTCCAGTTTCGCCTGGCAACTCACTTTTGAGAGGAATGAGAAAAAGGATCGTTAAGTAGACATTAACGACAGCGTCGAATGCGATAAGAGGAATCATAGAGATGGGCTGCATGCCAATGAAGCACTCTCCTTTCACAATTCTGGCAATGCGACTGATGGCATACTGGTAAGCTGGTGAAAGACAAAACTGGGAGCTGGAAGGACCTACTAGATAAAGTTGAGAACGGCAACCACTCCGTAACCACCGAGGAGAGTGATCATGTTGAATAGGTAGAGCCATGAGTTTCTTCTGCGTGTGGTCGAGCTTCGAATGACATGCTATATATTGTCAGGTTCATCATTGATTTCCTACCCAGAACATCATGACTCACTGCTTTCTCGACGAGGAAGACGTATATAAGCTATTCGTATATTAGTCGACATCTTGCGCGGCGCAGTCGTCTGTAAAACTTACAATCTTTGTTGTCACATAGCAAACCAAGCAAAGTAGAATGGCTCCATGACATATGTTAAAGCTGGTATTGAGGCCAAATACCTGTTGAAGAACAGCAGAAACGAAAACAAATCCATAAGAGTCGACGTAGATAATCAGGACGACTGTTCCATTTTTAGTTTATTTGATCCCAACTTGATATGAAACAGAGAGACTTACGCCAAGCGACAAATGGTAATCTTGACCATGATCTAACTGCAGTAATTCTCTGGACTGTCCAACCATGTATGTCAGATTCCAATGCTCAATATTGTCAGGTTTATGGAAAGACCCACAAAGAAAGATGGCCAATACTGAAGAAGCAGCAAGAGAGACAGTAACAGACATAAAATTGCCGCCGATGGGAACAGGCTTCGGGATATGTGCCTCGCGAGGCTCGAGAAAAGGTTGTGGAGCCATGGCAGATCGCTTCGAAGCTCTTCGCGACAGGATAGACACTCCAAGAACACCCGAGCAAATTCAGGTAGATGAATCAAGATCCTTGTTGATCCCTGGGAGGGAACGGGCTCATCTTTAATCGAGAAAGGCGAGTGTGACTTCCAGGCATTGGCCGAATGAGACGCGGCACGATAGTTAAGAAAGAAGAGGATGAAGAATAAGAGCAGTTGCCAAGGCGGTGGAGAGAGACAAGGCAGGTTAAAGCAAGTCAAAGCACAAATTGTGGCTATAGAGTAGAAGGATTAAGCTAACACACCCTCCTGACTGTGTGGAAACCTCAGACCTCTGGCTGTCTTGGTGACTTACCCAGTGGTTTGGAAACTAGGTGTCTTTAGCTTAGCCAAACCAATGCCTCGGAACTCACCTATGGGGCCCCTGTTGAACAAGCCTCGATCAGTACAGAAGCGGACAATGGCTAGGCACAATACAGGAAAGTTCTTTTGGTGGCCGCAGGTACAAGCAATGATACGCATCAACATAACCGTTGGGGGCCAGGCATGGGGATTCGACGGCCTGTCGAGAGATTGGGTTTGTCGAAGCCAAGAAAGTTAACAGGAAAAAGACCAACCATTAGAGAATAGTGCTGCAATAAGGTTAGAGCGGCGTTTCGTTACTCGATGGGCCACTGACGGTAGTAGTCGGAAGTACGATCGCGGAAGCTGTCTGTGGGTATCGGCGAAATTATTTGGGATAGCAGCGGAGGGTCCGAATATCTAAGCTGATTTCCTGATACGAGGGAGGTATGTTGCTCATTGCCTAGTCACTAGACTTAGATCTAGGCGTAGGTAAAATAAGTCATGGTATTTGTGATGAGCGAATATTAACCAGTAAATCAAATCAGAAAGAGGATGCCATTCACTGAACGCAGTGAATGGATAACAAAGGCCTGGCTCGTTGAGGATTACGGTGCCGGTCACCAAGGTTGTTTGATTCGGCTGATATTCTAGAAGTTGTCACAACTTTTCTTGATTGGTGGTAGTATCAAGACAAGAATGCTGAATCTCGGGATAAACCGCATTGTCCGGTATCTCTCTTTTCCTGTGAAGACGGCATCGTGCTATACATGGAGGGCTGCTGAGGCTCTTACCTGTCCCTTAATGCCCTGCGGTATGGCTTTTCATCGATACGGTTGTGGTTTGTGGGCGAAGAAAGGAACTGGAGATGAAAGCCGATTCATTTCGGGTGTGAGTTCGATGGCAGTTGACGAATGGGTATAGATGGATCGACCACACCTTAACTTAGATCATTCTCCGGGTGGTGCAAGCCATTATCGATGTTGATGTGCTCGTTTCCGTGTGATGGGCTGGACGTTGCGAATTGAGTGCGCACTGATTGTCGATAGCATCGATCCCGGCGAAACGGAAGAGCATCCCCGTTTGGTCCCGTCGATCGATGGTGGCTTGTGCAATACAGTGCTGTGTTTGGTGTGGTGCACTGACGGTGTTTGAGGCTTTGGAAATTTGAAGCTGTTCAGCTGTAAAGTAAGGGCTCGGGCAATGTCTCAACCTGAGCAGGCTAAACGAAAAAGGGAGCTGTTGTTCTAAGGTAGTGGCTTCCCTGTGGCAAGCTCCTTCCCTATCGAACCGACAGTGCCTGCCTTACCTGCAATGAATATTAACCACCCTGATACAGTTCATGACAGGCAAGTACTGGGGACGCGGATCTTTTCGAGTCAGCATGAGCAAGTTCCCTCTACTCATTTTTCTCATAACCTAATGCGGTATTTCCACTTTGAGCATACCATTCCCGCGCTTTCATCAATCCCTCCCCTTTCATTTGCTCTATTGTTGGTATAGACGCGGCTATATCCGATCTGCTCTCCACCCCAAAATCGATTAAGATCCTTGACTAACCCCTGACGCGGTCTAGTCTCTAGTGTTCGCTTGACACGGCAGGAATTGCAGATCCAAAGACAGCATTGTGGCGGGTGGGTTTACCAAAGATACGGTTCAGTTGATCCCCGTCCACCAAGACAACTCTCCGATGTCTGTTCGAGACAGTGGCAAGTAACTCTGGATATTCTCCTATCATTAGGGCCTGCAGGCTGGGTAATTGATGAAGCCAAGCCCAGTTCAAAGAGCGACATTGCCACTCTTCAGGAGTCCCTCAGCCCTTAGCAATCAGCACGGATGCTTACTGTGACGATGAACAAGACTTGGGCTTGATCAAGAACTGTCAGGATTGGTCGATCTCAACACCCTCAAGCTCTAGCGCCGATAGCCCAAAGCTTATTTTACTTCAACATGCCAGAAACAACTCGACATTTAGGCTATATTTTGTACTAAACAATGCCTTGTTTATTGTTTAGGTGGTCCACAAGTACATCACCGTTGGTCTAGATGTGGCTCGGAATATTAAATTAAGCTCATTTAATACTGGAAGCCTTCCTTATCTAC
Organism: Fusarium concolor; assembly: GCA_013184415.1. Taxonomy (NCBI): domain Eukaryota; kingdom Fungi; phylum Ascomycota; class Sordariomycetes; order Hypocreales; family Nectriaceae; genus Fusarium; species Fusarium concolor. Next base: position 26,194 of record JABCJY010000584.1, read on the forward strand.
AGTGCAATGCAACTTGGCGGCTTCATAACCACTATCGCCATCATGGACAGTATGTACCCTCTCTTGGTGGATATTTTAATAGAAACTCAGCAATGAAATCCAAGTAAGTTATGATCTATGCAGTTAAACGACTATTTTGCTTTGTTGCTTTAAGAATAGATGCTTTCTCTTTGAAACATGAAACCAAGAAATGCAACAGCCACTATCCCTTACAGTATAGTACAAACGCCATTATCTCATCTCCCAATGATTCTCCTGCTGTAGGTCTCAAACAATCACGGACGGTGATCCCATGATCCTCTTTGGTGACGTCGTTTCAACAACTAAGCTCTTGGTCGTTCTTCAAAGCGTCAAGCCGCGGCGGCAATTATACAGCCGAAAAGCCATAGACTGAGCGCCAATATCCCCCGATGATGGGGGCATGATATACCAATGCTTATGGCCACGATCATAAATTCCCGTTAATGGGCGCTGAACCCTGATCAATATGGCTGGTTTCCAAGATCCTGGCAATCAGTTGGGCTTTTTTCATCTCAACCTTTTAACCTTTAAAGACGTATTCTAGCTCCCTCTAGGTCCATGTGTTTAATTAATCAAACCTCTAACAGACCGACAGTTTAAAAGCCGGAGAATTAAGATAGTTTTAGGTGCATCAGTAATGTCTGGACGTCTAAGCCGTGCTATACCATGTATCCGCAGGTTTGAACAGCTTCATAAACGCTGAAGAAACACTCATTACTGACCAGTAAGAGCTGACTATTATACGCTGTGCACCAGCGCAACTATCAAGTCCTCTTCGTGATATTCGTTTTAATAGCGCTTAGCTTTCATATAAATGTAAGTATACAAATCATCAAAGGTATCATATATAAGGTATCCATCCATGCTCTCAAATCAGTCGCCCAAACTAATCATCAGCCACGATCATCGTGATAAAGCCTTCATGTGCGATCGCCCAAGAAAGAAAAAAAACGCCGTGCCATGCTTCCCGGCCAGTCCGGACAAAAACCAGTGTGATAATTCCTCAGTCCCAACGCCGATCCTCAACATTCTTTTCTTCCATTGCAACAGTTGCCCCTTTATCAACCCAAAGTGTGAATGAAGCCTTTCGATCTCCAGCTTTCAGCCCTAAATTCAGATCGCCGGTAATCTAAACCTTCCGGTGCCCGTTCGCTACTCACTAGCTTTCCCGCTGGCTTTCATGATCTTCGACGGCTTGAGCGCGGGTGCGAATTCGAAATTTATCCCGCAGCCTCGCCGCAAACCGTGCACTTTGACCCTGGGACTCTCCATCAGCGGCTTCAGCCACGTCAGCCGTCTCCTGGCGGCTACTTTCATTGGTTTCCGCCCGCATCTGCCTGAGTGCTTCCATCTGTTCTTCCACCGTTCCTTCTCGGAGGCGGTTGATATCAAAGAGTCGAGACAGACGATTACGGTGCGATGACTGAGGTGCGTCGTTCTCAGCACCCTCCATCGCCAAAGGTGGTGGCAATGAACTCGAGTCTGCAGTAGCCTCTTCTCCAGGTGCATGGCCCTTGCCTGGACGGAGATCATAGCGACTACAAAACATATTAGTACACATCAAGATCCTATCAATTATCAAGATTGCAACTCACCATAATGGGCACGTGCCAGACACGTTGATCAACCACGGATCAACACATGCTGGATGGTATTGGTGCTTGCAGGGCAAGACTCGGACATCCTCACCAACCTTGAAGTCTTCTGTACAAATAGAGCATCCTAAGTGGTCACCTGTCCCATTCTCGGCACCCTCGGGAGATGACGACGCTTTAGCTGCAGTCGCGGCTGATACGGCACCGGGCTCCCCACCGGCCGTCGGAGTCACATCAGATGGTCTGGCCTCACTGAGACGCGATGCGGTTCGCTGCGTGGCAGCATCGTTCCCTTCCGTGTTTTCCAATTCCAATTCGGGATCTGGTTTCGCTGGCGTCTGGTTGCCAAATTTGACAATTGGGATCGTGTCCAATACAGCCCGAGCAAGTCCCTTGGCTCTACTCTGCCGTGGCCGCCCCCCAAGTGCACCTCGTGGTCCGTATCTTTCAGGATATCGGTGGGCTCTGACTGCGCCTGTTGTGATGATGACCAAGAAAAGAAGGGTGATTAGGCCAGTGATAGCGTACAAGACACTCATGGCAGCCGTGTTTCCGCCTCCCTTGCTCTCGGTCTTCGGTAATGTATTGTCTGTTTGGTTGCCAAAGACACTGGCCTTGACGAGTTTACCATGACTGGTACCGTTCAACAGGTTCAGGGCTTGTGCGGCTTCACCTCCGTCGGCCATAGATAAGATAGTCTTGTATGGGAGCTTGGCAAATGGATCGATAGCGCACCATGTTTTGGATGTAGAATATAGAATTATCGCTTTGAGTTTGGGTTCGACTTGCATTAATGTATTGAGCATTTTATTGGGACTGAGGAATGCGTTGTCTTTGGGTTCGTCGCATGATAGATAGGCAATATCATCTTCGCTATTCACCTTATTGTAATTTGAGGAATCTGTCGCAATCATGTTGCCCTCGAACTTTACGATCTTTTGAACCATTATTAGCATCCAACACGCCAAGTAATTCAGAACGAAGACGCACATCCATAGCCTTTTTGGTTGTGTCATTTACTCCCAGTTCTTGTGTAAGAGGGATGAGGGCAAACTGCAAACTAGGGTTTGCTGACAATGTGAGTTGCATGCCGTCAGCCGCGGCCCATTCGGGAATTTCAGTTTCGGCCTGCGTAGAGGCTTCGATGTCGTCGGCAAGAACAGAAGTAAGTGCGCAGGCGAGAATTGGGAGGATGAGAGCCATCTCGCCCGCGCCAGTTATCGTCGGAAATCTCATGGTTGATGTTTGTGAAGGTAATGTTGAGGCAAGTGTGAGGATCGAATGGTGGATGGCGTTCGATTCGAAATCGATGATGAGGCTCAAGAAGTGGTCTGGGGTCTAGGCGCAAAATATCGTCGGCTGCGGGAGATGATGAATACGCAGGGATACGGCGGACACAGTTGAAGTCATCGTCATTCGACGTTTAGATGGAGGATGACATGTCTGTTCTAAATGGCGTGAACCAGTCGCAAAACGCAGTGGAACGAGAGTAGAACAGTCGCTCGTCTGTTTTGTATGGTAGCGATTTAAATTCGGCAGGGCACCGTGAGCTGAGTTGAAAGAAATTAGACTGAAGGTTAGATAAATAAATTGATGGAGGAGGGAGAATAACCAATCTTCAAATCCCAGGATCCCATCCATCCTTCCCTCCTTCCTTCATGATTTAATGGGACCAGTCCGTCCGTCTGATGGTGGATCCCACCCGAAATAGTGCCTGCGCGCGCCCGCTGACAAGCGACATCAGAGGGGACCGGCAACTTCCAGCCACTGGAAATACAGCGTTCTAGCACAACCAAGCCGCTAAGAGGTCACTACTGCCCACTTCGATCTTGGCAGTTGTTCAACGCCCCATCATCAATACGAATCAATGAATCAAATAATCAATCTGTCATCCAATATTTGCGTATATTAATTAGTGACAATTGTTTCTTTTTCTTTCACCTACTAATCCATTGTTCCTCTCTCTATAATTGTCGCTGTAATCCGATATGGTCTCAGATACCTGCTAACATCGCTTGGACATACATCCATTTCTTCCGGAGATACTAAAACGCCTGTGTGTGTCAGCCAAGTTCTCGGCCGACGCGGTCGTGTGAGGGGAAGCTGGCCTGATATTTTGGTAGCAGTATACTCCGTACGACGTTAGTCATTGGATAGTGTTACCCTACAGTCAGAAAATCATCAGGAATAAAGCCAGTATCCATCACGTTCGAGCACAATAAGATTATAGACTACTAGTTAAAAAAATCAGATTGCTCGTAAGATAAAAATATCTTCTACTCGGTCATTCATATCTTAAAGTCATAAAGAGTAAAGCTTACACCACACTTCCAAGCCTCAAACTCTAGCCCTCTTCTACTAGGAACCGACGAGATTGAGTGACCAAAGAGTGATAACCACCCAGTTAGTGAGATATGAGAGTAATCGCAAATGAATATTTTATCGATAAGTTGAGCACTCTTAGTATCGCGTTCTGCTTTGGGCTTGCTGTTCTGTCTGTTTTTCCCAAATGCTCATGTCAAAATACCAACGGGTATCAGAAACAAGCCTTCATATGTACTAGATCTCGTCTTCGCTTATGATAACAATCCCATCACGCTGGTTAGCAGTAGATCCCCAAGAACATGAAAGAATGAGTTGCACAGAACAATGAGTCAAACCTGTACAGAAGTGGCATCCACATCATCAATCTCCAAGGTTGAAGATGGATATGAGGTTGTAAAGTCAAACGCATATAGTTCTCGATATAATTCGAGGGCACCTGAGCTGAGCACGATTCTGTGGATAGACATGGCTCAAAGGTTAGGCCATGGGAAATGTGAACGATAACAAACTTTATGTTGACAAACGTCGTGTTATGCATATGACAAATATACGGCTCTTTCACTGAGACCAAGTTCAATGACTATATCTCGTACATTCGCTTAAAATTCTAGGGTGAAAGAGTCCAGGTCAGTGAATCGCAATTGTCTAGGTAGCAATATGCCCATAGCCGTTGCCTTTTGACATGATCTGAATCAAAGACTTACACAAGCATAGCTCGCAAAATCTTTGAGACAGCCGACTACCTAGGGTCGAGCGACAAGTGAGAACCGAGATGTTGTAGGCAGAGAAACAAAGCGTTGATGCCCTTGATATCTCATTAACAAACAGTGACTTATCTTCTCCCAACTCCCCACCCAGGGGTGCAAATATTTAGTCGATAATTGGAAGGAAACACGCCATTATAAATTAGAATTCACTGCAACAGTTCGCAAAAGGTCAAAGGATACCACGTGAGTGAGGAAAACACATGCTACGACCGCCAACTTCATCCTGCTCGGAGCTTCTAGGACATCTTTTCACTGCATTGACTAGCGTCTCAAGACTCTGTAAATGTAGCATCTGAGTAGGGTCAAGTTGGCTCTACGGATCATATGTAGTTTGCTTCCTTTCATACAGTTGATGAAGGTGATCCTTCTTCATGGTCTTTGAAGATGCACATCACAGCACACAATCACGGTCACAGGCCAATTCTATCACTCATTAGTTGGTTACGGGCAACTTTGGAACATGTAAATCAGATACAAGGTATCTATATTGCGATTTATCTATAGCCATGAAGCTACAGAAAGGAGTCAAACAAATTTGAGCCGTGTTGCGGTGTTCAATTTGATCTCTACTTAACATGCAACTTCATAGTTACAGCAGTAGCTTCCGCCTACAAGAACTTCGTCTCCGTATACTCTTAGTGAAAGATGATAATAATAGCATAGATAGCCTCTGAAAGATATATTCTGCCTAACGGTTTGTACAAGATGGATGTGCCCGCCTAATATACCTAAAAGATCACACCCATCACAACTCACCAACGATACCACCTGGCAAGATCACAAAAGTTAAATCGCTCCAACATCTCAGACCATCTTACAAAAAGCTATATAGTAATTATTGTCGTTAGAATAAAGTTACCGAGCCGTTGCTGCAAGAATTCACGGATTGGGAATCGCGTTGCTCAAGAAATGCAGGGGAGAGACCATACGACCATCGCGTACGACAGATGCAGGGCCCGGAAATCTAAAATAAGAGGCCTTGAACATTAGGGAATATGTTTCACGAAAGGTAAAGCACGATCAGGTGCCTGAGATCTGGGTTGGTGGCTGGGTTGTGTATCTGGAAAGGTCCTATCAATCATAATATCCAGATTCGATAACTTCCCATGGCCGGTTCGCTAGACTCGAGTATAGTAGCATAATTCCTGGCTTGGAATGTTCTATAAGCTTAGAACTTTTAGAAATTTCTAGTTTCTTTTGCTGGAAGTGCGTTCTTCAACTCGGCATGTCTCGTAGGTATCAATGAATCGTCACCAGAGTATCCCCAACCCCAGAGCGTCGAGGTGAATTTCCTCTCAAAACACCTAAATCTCCTCCATATCCTCCAAATCATCGAGAGCAGGGAAATCGCCAACCTCAACCCGCTCCGGCCTCACAAAAACACCATGTTTGAGCTCCGAGGCCTCGCCCCAGTATCGAGTACCAGCGATGCTACCATCATTCTTGCCAACGGGCTCATCGAGCTGAACTCCCACCCAGGACCCGAGACCGCCGGGGATCTCCTTCACCTCACCGACGTACTGGATGACGCCTCGTCTGGTATCCTCACCGCCAACGCGACACCGTCGGCCGACAGCAATGCCCCGCGTGGCAACCTCACGGTCAAGAGCATTTAGCTTGGCCTGCTCGTGGCTTGGGGCATCCGGGTCGAATCGGCCTAGCTTCTGAGCCTTCTTCCAGGCCAGAACCGAGTCCGTCTTTTTCTCGTACTCTTCCTCGGGCATGACATACTTGTCGACGCCCGAGGTGTCGTTCAAGTTGATCCGGGAGGCCGCAGGCCGTGTGTCAATGACCTGCCAGGTTGGATCCCTGTCAGCCTTATCCCAAGTATTGGAGAATAAAAAAAGTCTATGGTGGTGCCACGATTGGGCCCCTGTGGACTAAAGAATGACGATCCGAAGGTCCTTGAGCGGAACAACTCAACGCCCACCGCCTCTCCCGCTCGGCCCCCCCTCGCCACTCTCTGAGTGCCAGCTCAGCACCGGTGAAGAGGGAGGAGTTGAGAACCATGACGACCCGTGGGCAGGCAGAAATACAGCAAACGCAAACAGAGGAGAGGGGAGAGGACGGGAGGGGAGGGGAGGGAGCGAGAATATCTCGGCGAGGAAACATGTTATGGGAATGTAGCTGACAAATGAGAAGCTTGCTGTGCTATGCTATGCTATGATGCACTCTGACTTACATGAAGCTCTGCATATGGGGCCAGGGGAAAGTTGGACAAGTGGGTGTCATCCTCATTAGCCGCCTCAATGGCGATAGCCTCTGCGCCAGCTGTAGGCTTCAGTGAGAGCCGCTGGCAAGACGGCGGGATACCAGTGACAGTCTCAAGCTTGCCCTTGAGCTGAGAGATAGACCAGGACGGTGTAATGCGACGCTCTGACTGCGCGAATTCCGAGATGACAACAAGCGGAACATCGGCCATGGCTGCAAGGAAGGATTGGGTTGTGTTGGGTTGGACTGGATTTGGCGGGGGATATTTCGGTGTGTTTTCGCTGCTTTTGCTTTGCTTTGCTCTGCTTTGGATCGGCGGTCAGAGAATTATTGCGAGACGCCTGCGCCGCACTCAGAATTACGGTAGAGTAAAGTAACCTCTAAATTCCGCGGGCCAGTGTTGGGTTTTCCAAGGACGAACAGAGTTGAGCTTTGCCTTTGTTGGATGAGGAACGATGAATTGATCGAACCTGAGTGAGTGTGGTGGGGTTCTGATTATGCAGTCCAGGGTTCCAGAAGCACCAACTAATGTGCTAAGGGTAACTAGCAGCAAGGAACATCCAAAAAGCAAGAGCAGAAAAAGGAAATAAAAAGGAAGAATAAAAAAGAAGCAATTCTAACCACAAAACACCTTCTGCCGAAACCCAGGGCTTACGCAATGCGGAATGTGCATCATGTATCATATATACCTCACTTCTTGCTGGGGGGCTCAACTCTACAGATTGAGACGGGATTGGCCCGTTAAAATGTGAGGCGGGAAGGACGTCAACTCTTCTAAACAACCGGGTCCAATATTACCTTACTACTGTAACTATACAGTAAGGTACCTTAGTGCGAACATGATTACCTGCATGCATAATACCATTCCTTTGGTTAGTTCTTGGCATGCCATGATAGGCCAAATGTAGTTCTCGAGTTTTCAGCCAAAAGCAACATGCTCATCGTGAACAAGCATCCCTCCCCCAAAATGGAAATTGGAGGGATTCGGCGCAGGCATGCATCATCAAATCTGGTATGTAACTCATCAGCTGCTGGCAGAATGAGAGGAAAAAAGCAACAGTTGTTCGTCTTGGCGCCCCATCTGGAAATTCTGTATAGTATCGCAAGTTGTTCCTTTTCGGGAGCTAACGCTGTGTCACAAACATCTTTGGAATCAATTCCTAGCTCTTAACGCATGAATTCCTGACCAAATCTGCATCTGCATGTCTGAAATCCACTCAACAAGGCCTCAGTTTCAGTAAGTTTGGGCCAGATTGTCGACTGGCAGAATGGCGGGATGGATCTGAGATAACTTGTCGACTAGGCCTCAAGATATAGTCCCCTGCCATGATCTGATCGACAAAGGCCAGTAGGAGGAACCAACCATACACCACTAGCTGTCCAAACTTTCGTGAGCCGCATTAGCTCAGGACTGGGCAGCCATCTGGCATATTCGGAAGTCTCAATATCGTCAAAGCGCTCATCCATCTCCCGGTTCCGTAGCAGCTTAAACTCTGTTGAACCGACAAGTCATCCATTCAAGAAGCCGGTTCCTTGCATTCCGTACCAACTTCATGTATGAACTCGGTGTTGTTGCCGTTGACCGGACCGGCCAGGCTCACCCGCCGGATGGCGTTTATCGGAGGTCCGCGCGGTCCCGTCCGCTTGAAAAGATTGCCATATCAACTTCTTGGGGCCTTTAATATGTGCCACGTATGTATGTCTACCGAACCTGCCATTCACTTTATTGGAGTGATATCGGTGTTTAGATCCCATACCAGCGCGGTGTTCCGCCGCCGCCGTGAATGGATCCCCCAAAGCCTGTACCTGTTGTCCTTCTTGTCCTCCAACTATCCCCTACAGAATGACATGCTTACATGGATCATCCCCATATCGATGCTGCAGGCGACGATACCCGATACAACAACCGAATACTGTACATCAGATATCTGGTATCAGTTGAGGTAGACTCGATGCGCGGCTCGTAGCCATCGGGAAAACGTGGGTTGTCGGCAGTCTTGTTTGATCCCTGACAGCCGTAACCCTGGTCTGCCCTCCAATCCGTAGATTTTAGTTCTCTGGCACATGATGATACTTAACGCCCATAGACAATGGCGATGACGGAAACCGTACTGCTCCTGAGTGGTTAGGGATGGGACAACTCAGCACTCGCTGCACCCCAAGGAGCAGAACATGCAACAAAGTTGGCCTGGTCTTGCTGCAATCGAGGTCCGAGCGTGCTGTTCGTTGCCTGGCATCATTTGTTTCTGAAGTCTTCCCTGATTAACTTTATTGGATGCAATATAAGATATATATACGCATGTTTTCTTCATAGATGTGTCTTAGAGCGCTTTGATAAATACGTATAGGGCTGATAATCAGTGCCTGGTCAGAATAAAGATGGCAACAAGCTTGCCTATGCTAGGACAAGCTACTCCACGGCTTGCGCTAGGATCTGATTTGTGCCAGACTTCTGATGCAAGTAGCCGTGAAAACAGCTGGGGGTTTGGCGGGATGAAACGCTTTGCCCTGATGTCTATTCCATGCCCCTCATGACACGTCACATACCACCCATCAAGAGTTCGCAGAAAATCCGCTTGAACCCACTGATTTCTAGGTCTCGCAACTATTTTGCAGCCCTGGCTCCTTCATCATCTTTCTTTTATCCGAGCCGACCCGGTTATCACTGTGAGCGACCTATTAGATAGACTCAATGCCCAGTGCTTGGTATGCTAAAGCAAATAGCTGGACGTTTGATGGCCGATCACAACATTAAAATATTTGAAGGAAGTAAATAGTGGAGCTGACTTGCTAGGTCCACGCATGAGAAGGAGAAAATGCTTACATCAGCGTGGCTGATGTGTTGTGAACCACTTCGTGTTCTGACGTCAAGGGGGACCTTGCACAAGTCTTGATGTCGAAATATTTTTATTTTCGGTCTTGCTTTGGTATGTGATGAGGCCTCTCACCGCTTGGAAAAAGTAATCATGTAAGATGCTGGAGTGGGGGTTGAATTAGTTGACTCGACTTCTCAAGAAATCCTTCGTTGTTTCTGGTCTAGCACCTGGCATGTCGCGTTGATACATTTCCGATTTACTGTGTAATAAGAAGCCTCTCTCTTGAAACATCCGGATCTGTTTGTTAGCTGCCGTAATCGCCCAGCACGACCAATTCTGGACTGTCGTTTCTCTCCATGGTCAGGTAGGTCGGGTATCCAATCATTGAATCTCCGCACGTTCGGTTCTGTGAGCCAAGCGAATGACGCACAGAGAGGCATGGATGTACTGGTTAACATCTTTTCATCCAATTCCGCTCTATACACAGTACTATGGTTAATGCCCACGTCACTGGTAGATAAACGGAGACCATTCTTCTGCCCTTGGTAGAGGTGTAGGCGAATCTAAGATCCAGGATACCCCCGTTCGTGAATCTCTGTTTACCGACTCCATTCCTGTCTCTACGTCCGCGCAGGAACACTGATAGCGTGATGTGTGTAAGACCCTTCGAGGCGTCCAGCCATTCCAGCCCTGGTAATAAGCTGGCCCACCGATGGGCGGGTGATGGCTGAAGGAACGACATACACATGCGCCGCAGCTCACTTGACACACAGCTCGGCCTTGGTTCGTGGTGGGAAGTGGGCTTCAGGGCCTGTCCGAACGGCACCCGCAATGCCACATCTATAAATGTCCAAATGTGTATGGAAGATATTGGGGAAATTAGCGTGGCTTGAAATCCACCGCTAAATAGGCCCTTTCACTTATCCGAGGGCTCACCTTGACTGCCGACAAATTGTGTTGGGTGAAGAAAAAAAGGGCGTGAAAGAATCAAGTCGAAAGAAGACAAGGAGATATGGACAACTTTGCTTTGTTTGGGCACGGACGACGAAACTTGGAGGGCTGAACAGCTGCCCGACTGTGGCATCCCGTCATCGACCTCACTGTTGATATTTGAACCAAAGAAACTATCTTCTTGGCTCGGCTGTGTTTCAGCCAGACTGGCACTTCATGCCAATCGTCGTCATACCCAGTTGCTGCGAGGATAGCACGAACGAAGCCACTTCTCTGTCCCAGGTGCTGAGAAATGGCTGGCACCAAGATCCTGGACTGTAGATCTCGCTCACCTCTCCACACCACCCCTGCAGCTTAAGAAGACTCGCAAAGAGTACGAAGCCGTGATTTGAGACTAGGAGAACGACTCTTTAGTCCAATAAAGGCAGTATGATGCCGCAACAGTCTGCAGGTGGAATTGAAGGGAAGGAAAAATTCTTCATCGAGGTGGAGGTCGTGTGGCGGTCACCAGTTCACAACGTCCATCGAGGTGGAAACCATCCTTGCTGGAAGTTATCCAGCTGCGGGCTGGACACGACGTGGCACCCTCAGAAGGGCTCGAAAGCCAAGCCCTATTATAGGAGTAAGACTTATGATAATTTGCAATGATGGCAACACCCAGCCCATCAAGTATTGCAGGAAGACACTTTATGGCGATATTCGATCTGAGAAGTCTGCGGGGCAGCGGTTCGCTACTGTTGCATCATGTAGACATCTCACACTAGCAACGGCTCCCGTGTAACGCCATCCTTAATATCGTTCCAACTTCTCCACCTTTGAGTGGCTGCTCGGACTTCGAGGTGCAAAACTGGCAGACCGAACCTTCCATGGCACATCCAGTCATCGATGGAGTTGATTGTGGACTTGATGGCTCTCGTGATCGGTTGGGTTCTGACTAGCAATTTGGCCTAATTGAGGCATCTGAGGAGGATCGAGGCCTTCAGTGGCTCCAACATTTTATGCCGTCATGAACAGATATTTTCGCCCATCGCTTATTATTACTGTCATCCAATGCCCAAGACTGCCTATCTAGCTTGCGCGCGTGCATGCATCCTCAGACCTCAACCTACCTTCTTGTATCTGGACAACAGCGTGCATGAAGAACATCAACTGGTCGCATGATATGTATTCAGCGACTCGTAAGTAACAGGGCATATTCCTTGAAACTAACAACAGATTGGCCCTTATGTGTTCAGCATCAAGGTCAGTGTTAGTTGCCAACATGTATCGACCCCCAATGAAGCGGCGGGCAGTTATGTATCTGGCCGTGTCGCACCTCTCTAAACAAGCCTCTTTTCTTGAACCTTCCTCCCTGACCGCCAGTTCATTGTCACTTCCCAGGATATTCCCGGCGGGCAGTTGTTAGCGGAAGCTACGTGGAGCAAACGAAGACCCGTGAAGAAATACGGAATGGAGCATCGTGAAAACGAGTCTGTGGTTGATTCCAGGCAGGAAGCCTTGCGACCGTAAACGCAGCGTAGGTACAACAGCCGCCGTCCACCAAGTTTGTACATAGTTGCAAACGTAGAGTGGTTGGCTAGGAAGCTGATCTACTCCACCCATCGCACGACTGAGTTTCGGCTGGTTGTGCCAATAGCTCGGGCCGGGCCTTGACTGTATCGGCTTCAAGCGTTTGAGTTGAGAACGTCAGAGCAATCAGAGTCATATTTTGGGCAAAGAGCTCAATCACGGGATCAAACGCCAAAGAGGCGTGTCCATGCCAACAATGATCCGATCCGTGCCGTGTATGTATCGAAAGCGCTTGTGTCTACGGCGGGAGCCGCGCACAGACGGTCGTTGGGCTCGTGCTTGACACTTGAGCCGTTATCCAAGTGAGGCAAAGCTTGAGTCGGTGATGAAAGAAGGTGTGGACGATTTGTGATGGGCTGCCAGTCATGACTTGGTGCTAGCTAGTTGGACTCGCAAGGGGTTTGGCAGATGCCAATTGACTGCTCAGTCTGTCTGGGTTCCTGCTAACCACAATGGTCTTCGCGTCATCTCTTAAAGAGTGTGAGCGATGGATGCTCTCAAGGATCGTCAGTGAAACAGGCGTTAGGGCAAGGTTGACTACTTACTGCCCTGGTTCTTGTTGATGAAAGGTTTGAAACGAAAAATGATGTCTCTTGTTGGATGGAAGTCCTCCATGTCATTGATAAAGAGCCGCCCTGTTAGTGCTTTCCTGTGCTGGGACAAGGAAAGCGCAAATGGGTCAAAAGAAATGGAAAGGACCAACACCAGAAACCTTTCTGGTCAGAGACCAAGCGAAACGGAAGAGAGAATTCTTCTAGGAGCAGAATGCGCATAGGTAACTTGGTACGTGACTAACTCATTGGGGCAGTTACTACGTGACTTGCCGTTTGTCGTTTATTGCTCATATCCCAATACAAATCTCCTACCTTATTTCAGCAGTTTTTTAGGACCCCTGAGGCGGAAGCCAAGCGCAGCCGCAAACATCCTGACCTTCAGCCTTCCATCAAGTAAGGTAGGTAAGCATCATCTCCACTCACTTTAATTAGCACGAGCGTATTATCCGTACTCCGTAGAACTCTTCTCAAACAAAATCGAACTCGATCCATGCTGGCATTCAGCTCCCCGCAGACGATCATACCCCAAGGATTACAGTACTGCGCGCTGACGCTGAAGCTGACGCTGGCTGGTTGCTTGTTGGCGCCTAGGCCTGGCTGAGCACGCTGGAGCTGGGCTGGGTAGCTGGGATACATGGGTTAGGCTGGCATCTTGCGGCAAATTCCTGACACGATGATGTACAGTATTCGTAGATATTTCTGGATGATCTTAGCCCCTTCTGCGTCATAAATCGATGTTATGAATCCTTTGAACCTGTGAGGACCTCAAACTTCAGTGAGCAAATCACCATCAAGATCGATACCCAAGGCCAACCCACTCAAGACATATTGTCCTCTGATCCTTGAAATCAACCCTCGTTCCATCCTCGGTGGTGCTTCGAGTATAGTTTTTGTCTCGGTGCTGAAAACCAACCTTCCCTTCTGCCATTCTACCTATCGCAAGCTTCGACTTATGCATTGCCCAACCTCTGTAGCGAATCTGGGCCAAGCCGAATCAAGCCTTACGGGGGATACCCTGGCACGACGATGACTGTTGCAGAGTGTAGCGATATGATTGATGGACGGGTCACTGTCTCGAACTAGGTGGTTCCTGCGAACCCCTTGGCTCCTAGTAGACATACAGTACCATACCAGTTGGGGCGCCAACCCAATACCTTTCTGTCTACCTATGGTGTCGGACTCGCATGTGCACATGGACTACCATATTGAGCTATGTCTGCCATCTTGCCTGGCTTCGGAAGCCCGACATGCGAAAGAACGGGGCTCGCGGCAAAGACAGATAGTTCCATATTCTTTAAGACATTCGTGCCCAAAATTCATGCTCCAAGTCTTAGGTCTTTCTTTACCTGCGTGCTTACAAGATTAGAGACTCGGGAATGAGACATACTCAGATGGGTGGCTTAAAACACAGAGGGCCTCAAGTTCTTTTAAGGAACTAATATTTTAAGCGGGTTAGCCTGCGGCGAGTTTTGAATCACTCTGACCGAGACGATGGATCTCTTGGCATCCAGAGTTCGTACCGATGGAATTTTATGCAAAGCTTCGTGGCATTTCTTCTACATTGGATGCTCGGGCATCTGATGTTGGGTGGGTATGCAGGTAGGTGTAATAAATATGGTACACCCTAATAGAAAATATCATTTCGTCTGCAGAATAATCCGGGCATGGATGATGCCTTGTAGGTACTGACTGAGATGTTGCATAAATCAGTTTTGTTGCTTTTCTGAGCCCGTTCTTGCCTCTTTCCTTTGTGACCACGTGCTAGAGTGCCTCAAGTTGACAGCCACTTACCGAGAAAGAGGTCCCGGTATTCGTACCTTACCGACTAACTGTCCTTAGGGGCTTCCGTCATCCATTCACCACCCCAAAATCCAGTTCCTCCATCATACACTCAACGGAACGAAGAACCTCGATATATGTTACCTATCTACTCGATCCCTTCCAAGTCAAATTAAATATTCCCTACCCTTGCCATCGTGGGCGAACAACCAGAAAAAAAAAAAAAACCGGACCCGGCAACTCCCCCATGCGAAGATCGTAGCAACGTGGACCAGAGGGCGTCAATGGTGAGTTGGTGCAGTGCAGTACGGGGGGGGGGGGGCGTGTGGCCGATGCACCTAGCCTCAAGC